>VANL01001109.1:0-17529 GCA_006352455.1 Brachionus sp. 'Tiscar' | reverse complement strand
TCTTTATTGACTATAGCTTTTAACATCAGAAAATTTTAACATTAAAATCCTTATTTCATTTTTGACATTAAAATATTCTAACATTAAAATCCTTATTTCATTTTTGACATTAAATTATTTTGACATTAAAATTTTTGACAATAAATTTTTGACATTAAAATCATTTAACAATAATTTACAATAGACCAGTCAAAATCCATAATTTTGTCTATAGTTGATTAAAGTTAAAAAAATAAACATATATTTTTAAAGTTTTTAGTTTTTAATTAAATATTAACTTATTCATTATTCTAATCATATTTAATAAAATTTAAAATTTAAAGAAAAATTTTTTATTCAAATTTTATTTAGATAACAGATTTGTCAAACTAAAATATGAAAAAAATTCTAAAAGAAAAATTTGGTTCGAAAACTAAGATTAGATCAATAAATAAAAAAGGGCTAGAAATATTCTCACACATTCTTAGACCTCTTTAAAATCAATATAAAAGATAAAATAGATTCTTTTTGCATCTTTTAATACATAAAAATTCTAATTCAACACAGGGTATTTTAAATTTTTTTGAACTAGCAGATTTGTTAAAAAAATTTTGCAATTAAAAAATATAATTAAAAACTTGCATTGTATGCAAAAGGTCATCTAAAATCAAATTGATCTTTTCATGGGAGATAAAAATATTAGACCTGGAAAATAATCTAGTGACCTGGATATAATTTTATATTTATCAAAAAAAATTTTCAAAAATTTAGAATTTCAATCAAAATGAATTTTACATCGCTATTAGAGAAGCTATTGGATTATTCAATAACCAGTCTTCAGAAACTTAAATCAAGCAATAACTCAAACAATAAGTTATCCGATGGCTCGGAGCTCACATTAAATTCAACATTAGGAGAATATTTTCGTCAAGTTTTGGTCAAATGGCCCACAAAATCTGATTTAATAAATATAAAATTTTTTGAAGATGGAAATTTTCAAGCTAATGATGAAGAGCTATCGTCTATGCTTAACAGAAATTTGAGACTTCCACAAAAACCAGACATCTATTTGGAAAACTATTCCCGGTCCATATCGACATTGATCAGTCCAAGCAAATTTACTTTCATTAAATTGTTCTGTGTGTCATTTATTAGCATTCTAGTTATATCATTTGTAATTTTGTTATACCTGATTCACAAAAGAAATTCAAAAAATTCAAATAAAGATAAAATTCAACAAACAAATGCCAATAAAATAATTCCGAAAAATCAAAAATTTTAATTTCGTATTTTTAATAAAAAATTTAAATTTTTTTTTTTTGTTTTTAAAAAAAAATTAAAATGTCATTCCTTTTCAAAATACATATCAATTTTTATACCGTTTTTAATTAAAATCTCTTTCCTTTACAATCCTTACATTTCATTGATGTAAATACAAGCTGTTATCTGTGAATCAAGCAGCTTTTGAACTTAATTTTTATATTGACTGATTCGTGGTCAAGCCACCGTTAAAATTTTTAAGCTTATTAGAAGAGTTGAATATTTTTTTTTAATATTTTAAAATTTTCACAAAATTGGATTTTTAAGTGTTAAAAAATCATCAACCGATAAAATGCTCTAAAAAATAATATCATTTTTTTAGTTTTATAAAAAAACTAAAAAATTAGATCCAAACAAGACATGTGTGATCAAATTTTGTCTATAACATCGACACTACAAGATGGTTGGCAAATATATGAAACCGATTAACATCAAATGTCTTAAAGTCATGTTCGACAGTGAATCAGAGGATGGTTGGTTCCATTATTTAACGAGCGCCATTTTGATTGAGAATATGTTTTTTGGCAAGACTTGGGGAACTCGCTAAAAACGGCAAGCGCCTTATTTGACTTTAATGACATCACTTTTTATGTCAAACATATTTATAGCCCTCAAAATGTGCCAGAAGTTCGTTCAATTGTGGTTTAAAGGTCATGTATGAGGAAAACTTTCAAGCTAAAACCATTTAACAAAGCATCATATGAAAAAAGGGGTATTGTGAATTTCAAAAATAAAAAGAACAAAAATTCTTGATAAAACAAAATTGAAGGCATAGGATTAATTATAATAGATAAAAAGATGAAATCAATCTGAATCTGAATCTGAATCTTTACAGCCTTATATAAAGTATATCTAATTTAAGCTTTTTTATCTCAGAATTTAATCAATCGAATCTACTCGATCGACACATTTTCTGATAGAGAATTAAATGCTCTATATTCTGAGCTGGTTATCTTGAAAAAAAAAATAAATTGAAAATTTTTTCGGAAAAAAATCGGAAAAATTTTGACATTTTTTAACTTTTTCTGGATCTACTTTTTTGCAAACCCCTTAACCTATATATTTTTATACAAATTCTGAAACTAGATAAAATTCTGAACAAAATGATGGTTTTACTTTTTTTATTCATTTAGTTTAAAAATTTTTATAATTGCTCAAAAAGAGTCCATTTTTTTAAAAAATAAAAATTTTTGAAAATTTTTCAATTATTACTCAAAAAAAATACATTCAATTAATTATAGCAATGAATTTGTTATTTTTAAATGTTGTTGATGAGTTGCTTTAGTTTTACCTGAAAAATATGCCTTTATGACTTCACCATAAGTGGAGATAGTGTGGAAGTTTTGCATCGCGCGAACTTTAGATGAAAAGACAAAACACTGTATAAAAATATTTTTTACTAGATAAAGAAATTATTTGATAGACAAGAAAATAAAAAAATACTATATAAAATAAATGGGACTACCCGGTTATGTTATCAGCTGATAACATATTTTGTTATCAAACTGCTCACCTCCAGTTTTGTTATCATGCGGATAACAAAAAGGTTATCAAGGAAAAATGTTATCCAACATGATAACATTATATTTTCAATGATAACATAATATTCTACATGATAACATAAAGTTTAATAAATTTTGAAACATTTGAAATAGTAAAATTTTACTTTGACGTAAAATATTTGGAAGGCCTATGTGGCTTAAATTTACATATGTCCCGCACTCATAAAAAAAAACAATATTCATTTTTATAATTTTCAATTTTTTTTTAATGATATTTTTTTATAATAATTTTTGTAATGATAACTAAATTTAACAAATGATAACTTAATTTCTAAAAAAAAATTTTTTTAAAGTTTTTTGATAACATCTTTGGTTGATATTATTTTTTGTTATCCGCATGATAACAAAACCGGAGGTGACCAGTTTGATAACAAAATATGTTATCAGTTGATAACAAAACCGGGTAGACCCGCTTTTATTATAGCATAAAAAAGTAATTTCATTTTATATTTTAAAAAAAAATCCAAAAAATTTTAATTTTGTTTGTTTGTTTTAAGATTGATTTTGATTTTCATCAGTTTGAGATTCCTTGAAAAAAATGTTCTATCCTTTTTTTTGTTAATTTAAGTAAATACTTCTTTTTTTTCTTCAAATTCATATTTTGAACTTGGATTCGTTAGTCTGAATAGATTTGTTACGTTTTCTTTGGCATCTCCAAGTTGTTTGTTGCCGCCATCCTCTTCCCCATGATGCGGATAGCTTCCATCTGGATTGGCGCAAATTTGAGTTGTTCTAACATGAAAAGGAAATAGTTTATTTTCGGCTGTGGGCCTAATCAGAATAAGGAATATAAAATGTCCGATGAATATCACAATAATTTCTATCAAATATCCGACAAATTGTCGCATATAATCAAGAACAAAATAGCTACATATCAAGATCAACAAAGGTCCAATAATAAACCTTTAAAAATTAAAATTTTTATTGAAAGCAAAATACTTTCTGTGCCTTACCAAATAGTGAAGGATATTAGAAGTACAATGTAAAAAATTCGCTTTTCTGGAAAATTTTTCAATGTGAAAGAAATCGAATAGCCAAACCAAATCCAGCCAAATGCCATTTTTATAATTATTAAAGCTACTCCAGCAGGTGAACTATAATAGTAATTTACTTCACCAGGATCGTAGAGCTATAAAAAATTATTAAATTTTTAAAAACAAAAATTTTTTAGCATGCTTGCCACTTCAGCAAAAACGAATGCTAATAAATAAGCAATTATGTAAGTGGCAAAAAATATTCCAATTTTAACCCATGTAAAAACTCGTAGCTTGTTTCTTGTAATTGTATATCCTTTTGCTACAAGAATTAGCATGAACAAAAATATAATTTGGCCTAATGCTTGACAAAGTCGACCTTTATTAATAGTTAAGTTTGCTATCTAGTTAAAAATTGAAAGTTCTGAATACTTGTCGTGACCATTCCCGGTGTCACTAATCCGCTTTGGGAATATTGTCCATATTCGGCCATCATAAACAGTAGTGACACAAATTGCAGAACAACAGAAGCGATGTATAAACCGATTGTTATGTGAAAAAATGATTTCATTACTAGAATCTTGGTAAAAATCCCACTAACAATTAATATGATTGCATATGCCAAAAAAAATGCTATTGATGTTTCTAATATTCCGAATTCATCCGCAGAAAAATGCTTCTTAAATGGTCCATCACCGTTTGTAAACTCCAATTCATATTTTAGCCTAACATCCTTGTTTTAAAAACCATCAATTGCTTGTTTTATTTTTAAACAAAAAAGTGAGAAAAAATCAAATTTCCTCTAAATAGTTAATTTAATTTTTTTTATTAAGGCAATCTAATTTTAATCATATCTAATATTAATTTTAAAAGTTGAATTTATTCAATATTAAATAAAAACAAAAAATCCAAAATGAACAAGAAAAATTAAGAAAACAGAAAAAAATAATTTTTCATTATCATTTTGGAAAAGAAATATTAATAAATAATAGTTATCTATTGCCAATGACGTTTTTAAAATTTATTATGTTTCTTTAATTTTACTTCATCTTTCATGTTTGCTTTATGTATTTCATGGAATTTTCTTCCTTTAACACTAGAAGACCCAGCTGATTACTTTTTATTTATACAATTAAAATATTTTATATAGAAATTGACAGAATTGTTAAAAGATTATAATTATAGTATTTGAATTTTAAAGACCTTTTTTTTAAATTTCATTAATTTGACATTATACTTAAATTTTAAAATTTTAAAAAGAAGTCTAAAAATCTTGATAAATTAAAATCTAGCAAAATAAGACTTTTATGTACTTAATGGGAAGCTTCCTCAAATAAAATAAAGGCTAGATATTGAGATATTAGGTTCGCTTAAAGATGCCTTTATTTTTGTCTAGACTTGACTGGTCATTTACAAAGCTCAATACGCCGTGCGACGTCTTTCGCTCAGTCAAACTATGGTTAATTTAATGGTTAGCTTTCTTTTAACAAAAATGGGAGTCAAAAAGGATTTAGGGATCAGGTTAGATAAGAGATACTTTATCTCTTTTAAAATAAAAAATAGCTTCTACTAATTTTCTATAAGTTACATTAAAGATTACTTAACAGGAATGAAAATACACTGGTTCACATATAAAGTGAATAAATTGTAAGTTTTTTTTATAAGAATTTTGTAAGATCTCAGTATCTGAAAGCATCAAATTAATATAATATAATATAATGTAATAATATAGGTTACAACAAGCTAGCAAGCTAGAATTGCGAAGATGGGAAACAATAGGATCCCATCTATGGTAACTGTGGTATGTACACTTAATCAGTAAAATTCGAGTCCAAGATTGTTATTCGTTATGTAAAACATCTAAATAATCTGTGATCGTTTTAGACTATTTTATAATATATTTTTACCAACAAAATTGCATTAATTTTTAGAAAAGTTGTAAAAAAGTGATATCATTAGGTTTTTTAATTACATAAATTGTATATTGTATATTGTATAATGTATATTGTATGTTATATTATCATTATATTAGTCTATGATCAAAAATATTTAAAAAATTTATACTTTAGCTTTAGCATTTTCTATCTAGCAATAAAATAAATAGCTTAATTTATTTTAATTTTTTTATTATTTTGATTTGAAGAGATTTTTTTAAGAAAAATAAAGCAATAAAATAAAAAAGTAAAACCATAAAATTGTTCAGAATTTTGTCTAGATTTTAAAAAAAATAAAAAAATCGGGTCATAATTGATCCCATAATTGAGGAGATAGAATTTAAACCAGAAAAAACACATTTTTTTCCTTTTTTTAGCCAACAAAAACCGCCACACCCTTTTTTTTGTTCTAAATTACATCAGCATGTAGAGAATTTTATGCTCTTTCAGAATATATATACTTTTTTGGTATATTTAAGTTTGATCTTTGAGATTTTGAGTCTTAAAGAAAAACAACTTTTTAAAGGGTTTGCTATTTTTGCCCCCTTCAAAAAAATTTGTTTTTTTCGGTTTTTGAGGGCGTAGATTATGAATTTTGAGTCAAAAATGTGAAATTCAGATAGCACAAAAGTTTTGAATTTCGTGAACTTTAATTAAATAAAATAAAAATAAAATTAATTAATTTTTCTCAGACAATATATGTAATTAAAAAACCTAATGATATCACTTTTTTACAACTTTTCTAAAAATTAATGCTATTTTCTTTTCTTTTCCATGTCTAGAATTAACTTAAATTACAAATAATCTAATAGAATTAATTAATTATATTTTCAAGTTATTTTTAATCAAAATAATTTTAATTTTATTTGAAATTTACGTTTGATCCACATTTGGATACCACGACAAACCAGTATCGCGGTCTTATTGAGGTAAACCGAAATTTAGAAGAGCACGATATTGATTTAACTCCATCTAAATTTTCTTCAGAACATCCCATAATCGAATTTTCTACTCTTAGTTCATGGATTTGTGACCAAGGCAATTCTTTTTCTTTTTGCTCACAATTCTAGCAAAAAATATTTTATAATTTTAAAATAAAATTTTTTCAGTGATTATTTACCAAATTAGATATTTTATTCTTCCTGCGTACATTTTTCCATTGATCATCATAATATAAGAGAAATTTTTGTACTTTAAGGCTTTCTGGATAGGAAATTTTAAACAAAAATCTACTCTGATTCGAAATTAAACAAAATTTTCCGATTAAATTCCAATCCTTAAAAATAAATTTATCGAATAACAATTAAAATCTTTATTTAGATATTATTAGTTTTTAGTTTTTATTTTTGAAATGATTAGTAAGCCAAGTAAAAAATCTATTTTTTTTTTTTGGATGATTGTTTAAAATAATTAAGTTTTTTTCTAAAAGAACCCATTAATCTTTTTCTTTACATTTAAAGACTTCATTTAGTTTAGACACTTTTTTTTAATGCCTTGAATTTTTAGAATACTCGTTTTATTTTCAAATATTTTTTTATATTGAAGATTTAAATAAACTAATATAAAAAAATCAATGAAGATTCATTGAGATTTTCCAAAGAAACAAGCATTAGATAAAAGCGTCAAAGGAAACCAGGTCTTATATTATTTGAAATCATAACTTAATTTAAAAAGAAACAAAAAAAATTCGCACTTTTATTTTAAAAAATTAATAAATCTTGAAACTTAATTAAATAATTTTAAATAAAGCAAAATTTTCTTTATTTGAATTTATCTCGCATTAAAAAAATTAATATTTACCATTAAAAAAAAAATCATCTACAAAAATGAATGATAATTAATCTCAACAAAAGAACAAACAGAAGAAAGTTACAGTAAAAGTAAAAATGCAAATCATTTGTTCAAAAGACGTCAAAAAACGAATAAATGATTTTAAAATACTCCTCAATTATCGTAAAATTTCTTATTTTTTTAGGGTGCTGTGTAACTCAAATACAAATTAAAGAAAATTTTTTACTTTTTTTAAAAAATTGACAACAATAAAAACATTTTAAAAAATACTGCAACTAAGAACAAAAAAAAATTTCTGATATAAAAAAAGACAAATAAAATATAACATCTAAAATATTTAAAATATATTTAATTTGATTTAGTAACAAAAAAAGAAATTTAAGACTAATTATAAGTAAAAAATGTGCAAAAAAGTATGTTGAACTTTTTTTTTTTAAATATTTTATTTTTATTAATTTTTATCTGTTAAAAAAATTAATATTTTTGTTCAATTTGGCCTTCAAGAAACTTTTTTATGATTTTTTAAATAATCTTTACATGTAATTAAAATTCAGATAAAAAATCTTAAATTTTTTCAACTCTTTTGTATTTAATAGAACGAATTTCGATGCAACAAATTTTAACATATCCTGCGAACTTTTCTTTAGGTAAAGTCTAAAGCAAATATCCGACTGTAAATCATTTTTGAATTTTATAAAATTTTCAGAAAAATAAATTATCTTTAATTTTTTTAAAATCAAAATAAAATTCAAGAAATAATTATTTTTATTTTTTTGCTGTGGAAATAAAACAAAAAGCAATAAAAATATCCTTCTCCTTTTCAAATCGTAAAACAAAAATGTTTTTTTCTTTCTTTGAACTATTTTTTCAACATGAAGTTTATCAAAAAAAAAATTCTTCATCTCTCAAAGCGAGAGCACTTTAACATCATTAAAATGGTTGCCTAATGTTCATCAATTATTTTTAAATGTAAAATAATTTTCAGAATTTTCGAGAAGCTTCAAGACTAGTGGTGAGGAGATAAATGAATAAATTACGCATTTTGAATTTATAAATTTTAAACTGTTATGAATGAAGTGTGCCTATTAAAATCATAGAAAAAAATCATCCTTATTGAATTTAAAATAAAAATAATCTGATACATCAATTCAAATTTCTATCAAGATTGATTCGAAAATTTTAAGCTAAAATATTATATGAAATTTTGTTGAATATTTTTAAACTTGTTACAAAATTTTTTTATGAATAAATCATATTAAATAGGAAAAATTACTTTATTTGAGATTAATTCTTCTTTGAGGATTAACGAGTTGGACGATATTAACCAAATGAGTATAATATAAACATGAATTATGTACAAAGTCATAATTTAGAATTTAAATGAATTAAAAAATATTTAATGAAAAAAAAAACAATTCTCTTAAAATTATATTGAAAATTTTTTTTCAAGGTAAAGTTCCATAATTATTGCTTTTTTTCTAATGAAAAATTTGGCCAACATTTTTTTACATTAAAAATTAGATTTGATATAATTCCTTTTTTAATAATTAGCCGAAAAAAGACAAACATAACATGTTTATGCTCAAGTCAAAAAAGATAAAACATGCTAATCGTATGGCTTGTTGTAAATTGAATAAATTATATGGTTGTTAAGGGAAATTAATATATTAATATAAATTTATATATAAATATATATATATTTATATGTGTTTTTTTTCTATAGAGTTGTAATTTCTGCATAGAGAGCTTAAATTTTCGTTTTTGACTGTGTGCGTGAGTTTATAAGTGTATGTTTTCAGCTTAAAGAACTAGATTAAAATATGGCGAATTTAGTCGTTTATTGATTTTGTATTTATTTAAATCAATATCTACAATTGAACAAAATGCAAGACAACCTTCAAGGTAAGAGAAAAAAATTCTACCAGCAATATCTAATCTTAATAATTGTTGACTTTAAAGCTTTAAATGATAATTTTGGCCAATTTTCGTCTAAAGAATACAGTTCGCCCAAGGTTGTGGTTGAGCCCTGCCAAGTTGATTTTTTTTACCAAAAGTTCAAGCAAGTAAATTTTGTGAAGAAAAAAATGTTGAAAGATTTTTTAAAAATTTTATCAAAAGTGCTATCCTATGTACAAAAATCCTCGGGGACAATGTCTTATTATCAATATTTATCAAATAGCTGGGATGCCACCAAGAAGATGGTCCGATCGAGATACTGACGCACTCAAGCAATTATTCGAACAATTGCTATTCAACGTGCACGTTTACACAGATTCTACTCATGACCTAACTAGCAGAGTATTTATTTTCAAATAATTAATTTAATTTTGTAATAAAAATTTTTTTTTTCTAATTTTATTTTGTTTACAGAATTTCAAAGATATAATAAAAAAATTTGCTGAAATGAATGAGCATGAAGAGGCCCAGTGCAGTGTAATTTGTCTTATGTCGCATGGAGAAGAGGGCTATTTGACGACCAAAGAGGGCAATAAAGTGCTGCTAGATAACATATTCACCATGTTTAACAATTTGAATTGTCCAAATCTTGCCGGAAAGCCAAAGCTATTTTTTATTCAGTCTTGTAGAGACGATCCCGTTAGCGGACCAGCCGAAGACCTGGGAATCCGATTGAGTTTTTGTCTTAAAGATGCAGATGAGGCAGACGGCTCAGAGGCGGCCCAAAGTGACAACAACAACCACTTTAGGCCTCCAGTTCAGTCATTTCCAGCTTTGACAAGCTCAAATTCACAAGTTTTTTATCACATTCCAAGTTTGTGTGACATGCTAATCGGCTATCCGACCCAAAAGGGCTTCATAGCCTATCGAAAACCCGAAATAGGCAGCTGGTACATGAACGCAATAGTCCAAATTTTCAGCAAATATGCTCACAATACTGATCTTTGTGCCATGCTAAACATGGTTAACTCGCTAATCAGCAACGAAGTAACCAATACTGGAAAAAAACAAATGTCAGAATATACGAGCAAATTAACCAAGCCATATTTTTATTTTTTCCCCGGATTGGCATCGGATCCTCTGGACGAATGTAAAAGTGAAATATGGCAAAGTAAAAAACAAAAATTCGATTCGCTAAACTCAATAGATAACTTAATGAATAAAAGAAAAAAATTTACTATTGAAAATTTTAACAGTGAATACTTGTTGTGTGATTCGTCAATGGGCAGACATGAAGTTGATCAACGTGATTCAAATAATGAAAACAGTGTGACGTACTGTGATCAAATAGTGGAGTTTTTGTCAACTCGAACTGTCAACTATTGGAAGCATTTAGCTAGAGAAATGGACTTGAATGAAAATCAAATAAGTGTAATTGATCAAACATGTAATATAGCTGTCAAAGTAAAAATAGTTCTTGACACTTGGTTTAGACGCACTGAAAACATTAATTCAAATAAGGATGATAACATTCTTAAGCTGGCCAAAATTTTGCAAAATTGTAAGCTGAACAAAATTAAAAATGAGTTAATTGAAAATTTTAATCGGTCCGATATCCGATATCAGGACAATATATGAAATTTAAAAGCCTTTTTTGTTAGATGATTAATTGTTTTTGTCTTAATTTTTTTTCCTGATCAATTGTAAATATTTAATTTATATAATCATAAAAAAAAAGTTAGATTTTTTTTAATAAATTTTTTTAATAATTTTTACACTTAATAAATGATAAAAATTTTACTTTTTTTTTTATAACAGTTAAAAATAAATAAATCTTTAATCGGATCGTTAATTGATCACTCTTTTCCGTATGTAAACTTGCTTTCAGAGACAAACATTAAAAAATCAAAACAAAATTCATTAAAATAATTTTAAAAAATTCAAGTTTTACAAGATTCAGCAGTTGGTTTTATATTTAAACTAAAATATGATACTCCTTCCAATAATGTGCATCAAAAAGCCCTTAATAAACTTATACTCTTAACTGTTTCGAATGGATTTTTTGATTTGAGCGAAAGGTATAAAGCGAGAGGACTGTTCCATTCCGGGTTGTCAAGCTAGTTGATGAATATAAAGCGGATTTTGGATCAAGATATGTCAACTACCCGACCCCATTGTGTAATTGCCATCTTACTACTTCTTATTCTTTTCCTAAACTTATACTTAAACATTTTGCACCTGTCATTCCTTAAAATTTGTCTATTTTAATTGTCTTTTAAGTTTTAACTTTATTTTATTTTTTTTAATCTAAAGGAGCTTTAGCTCGACACAGATTAAAGAAATAAATAATAAAAAAAACTCGATTAAAATCACCATCAATATCTGATTGTATTCAGAACGAATAAAATGCTATTCTTGAATAAGACTCGGATATAGAATCAGAACCAGTTCCAATAACATCTAAAAAACAAAAGCAAAATGATGCAGTTTTATCCATTGAAAATATTTGTAAAACTTGTACTGCTGCCATGAATTAAAAAAAGAGATTTTTACTGCCCAAATAGTTTTACTAAGAAAAAAATTTAATTTCTTTTTTAGATTTTCTTTTACTTAAATTTTTTTGGTATTTTTACTTATAATGTTTATTTTAAAAAGACACCTTAATAACTTTATTTTTATTTTTGGGATTTTGCTAATTTTGTGAAATTTTTACTGAAATTATTGTGCACAAATATTAAGAGTCATTAATTAATTTTAATTTTAATTTTTATTACTAATTTCTATAGTTAAATGTTACAATTTTAAAACAATTATAGAGTCAAGCATTCTTTTCGTGGAATGAAAACATTTGGATTATCAATGCCTGGAACAATGTCGTAAAAGTTGGTATGAGTGTTAATGTTATCAGCTTTGGAAAAGTAGTGTGAGTAGATTGGCAAGCAAGCTTCATAGGTCCAGGCGCCCATATAATCTATTTTGTTACCTTTTTCATCGGTAAACTCTTTTCCCCAGGTGGTAATCAAAATATTGGCATTAGCAACAGCAGATGAACCAATATAGGATTCGCCATAGCTGGTAGCATTGGCTGGAATACCAAAATCTCTCCATTGTCTAGTAACTGCTTGCTTTTTACACTCTTTTGTTTTAAAGTTGTATCTGTACTCAATTTGTTGGCTATGCAAATATAAAACATCATAATAATCATCTTGATCTCCTAATCTGTACTCTTCAATAATTCTTTCACGTTTGTACACAGAATCGTAGGTAATACGAGCCAAAATTGTGTCTTTTTGAAATGGATCGTATGAAAATACTCTAGCTTCCCATTGAGGAGGAGATGTGCATGGTACTGGCAATTGAGCAAAAGCTGAGGTTATAGCCAAAGCTAATGACAAGACGGCTAAGCAATTCATTTTAAATTTTTTCTCAAGTTTTTATTTTGTTTTATCATTTAGTAAAAAGCTTTTTTATACTATAGTTTATACTTTTATGAGAAAAAACATCTTTGCTTTCAAGTTAATTCAATATTATATAACCGTTATTGGAAAATAAAAAATTTGTCAAATTAGTTGAGTTCGATTAGCGATAAAGCTATGGCATAATGAGATTAGATTGCATCACAGCGTACATAGGATTGTTGATTTTTTAAATATAACATCCAAGGGAACCTGACATACTCAAAAGTAGAATAAGATAGCTTATTTTTAATCTAAATTTAGAAAAAAAAGTTATTAAAATAGTTATAATTTAGAATTTGATCATTAAAAGATTTTTTTAATTTTCTTTTATTTTTGTTTTTTTAATTTTATTGTCAAATATTTTTGAAGAAAAAATATGAAAGATAAAAAAAAATATAAGTCAAAAAGTATTAATGAAAATTAAAAAAAATTAAATCTTTAATGCTAAAAAAGGTTTACTAAATAATTTTTCAAAAAGCTAATACTTGAATAGTAACTTAACGAAATCAAAACTTAAAAGGCTTTTCATTTATGAACGATTTAAGCATTCGCTTAAAATCTCCTTTTAGTCTCTTATCAGTCAAGTTAAGCCTAGTTGGCTATGGCAAATTTAATTGAAGCCCCCCAAGATATAATTTCATTCTTTTAACCATTCAATCATTTAACCAACTATTTCTAAAGTTTCTAAAGGTTTATGGTTTCTAATATGGTCTAATTTATACTGACGGCTAGGTAAATATTCGTTCTACTTAAAAAACTCACACCCTACCCTCAAAAACCGAAGGGGTTTTTGGGCTCTTAGTGTAAAGTTTCTTGTTAGTTTTTATTCCGTGAAAAAAGCATATTTCGAAACAAAAATTAAATAGTTTTAATATTTTTTTAATTTAAAATTTTGATTAAAAGACATTTTTAATTCTGATTAGGATTTATTTAACTAAAAACAAAGAAAATAATGAAACAATAAACGCTGTAAAAACCCATGCGGTTTTTGAGTGATAAATTTAAAAATAAATGAAGTTTCTGATGAAATTATTTTTGGATACTGATTTAGCAGGTTCTTGGCTCAAATTTTCAGGATACCCTTTTTTTTCGCTGATCTTCTATGAGATTTAATTTAAGAATTTTTTCAACATCAGCTTTCTGATATTTTAACTGAAAGCTCAGTTAATTTATTGTGGAATCAAAATCTTATTTTTTTTAAATTTTAAGTTCAAATAAATTTAAATCCGAAAATTTTAACCATTTAAAAAATTATTTAAAAAATTATTTAAATTGTATTCTTTATTTAAATTGAAAAATAAAAAGAAAGCTAGGAAAACTTTTTAGCTCTGTTAGTTGCGGATTCAACTGCACAAATAACCGAATTTCTAAACCCGTTTCTTTCTAATTCATGTACACCTTGTATAGTGGTTCCTCCAGGTGAGCATACTTCATCTTTTAATTGCATCGGATGCTTTTTACCATGTTGTGAAATCATTATTTCTGAAGCACCTTTCATTGTTTGCATGCTTAACTTTAAAGCAATCTCTCTGCTTAGACCCATTTTTACCCCACCATCGGCCATTGAATCCACCATCATGTACATGTAAGCGATTCCGCAAGCACAAATCGACATGGCAGCGTCCATATCCGAATCTTTTATCTCTCCAATGCATATACCAATGCTTGAAAGTAGTTTATTAATCAAACTTTTATCATTGTCATTTAATGTACCATTTTGACTGTAAACTGAACATGATGATCCAACTAAAGCAGCTGTATTGAGCATACATCTTGCTATCCGAGGTGGTTTTTCATTTGTATCAAGTGATAATAATGAAAATAATGATTTAAGATTAATGCCAGCACAAATGGATAATACTAAATGATTATGATTAATCAAGTGGTTAATTTCAAAGCAAACTTTCTCTAAAACTTGAGGTTTTACACATAAAAAAATAAGGTCAACACTCTCTACAACTGTTTTATTTGATTCGGATTCATTTTGAATATTTAGATAGGCGAATTTTTTCGATTCCTTTGCACTTGGATGGCTAATGTATATATTTTTGGGTGAGCACAAGTTGGCTTTTAAAATGCCTTCAACTATGGCTGTAGTCATGTTTCCAGCTCCTATAAAACCGATTCGAATATTTTCCATCTTTGAATAAAAAATACCTATAATACAAAATCAAAAAGCTAAAATCAATTTTTTTTTTTCAACTGAACATAAATTATTTTTAATTTTTTTTTTTGAAAAATAAAAGTTATTTTTTGCAACATTTCAATTATACAAGTAAGGAACAGTTTTTTTTTTTCTAAGATAAATTATTGAAAAACAAAAAAATTTTATGAAGATTTAATTTAAAAAAATAACTTGAAGTTGTCGGGGATTTTTCAGATTATTAAATAAAAATATCCATAGTTTCTCTATCATTTTATTGAAAATTATTCTTTAGTAAAAATAAATTATTTTAAATAAAAGAGAATTAAAAGTTAAATATTTTTATTTAAATGTCGTTTATTAACGATTTTAAAATCAACAATGATGTATTTGATGTTTCGATGTCTAGAATTATGGATCGCATTACAGATAGAAGTAAAAGATTGTTTAGCAATATGCATTTGAACGAAGCCAAATCCGAAGACACAATTCTGTCTAAAGCATCAAGATCTTCGGTAAACAACAAAAATTTTAATGAATTTACGAAAATTAACCAGCATAAAATTCTTTTAAAGAAAGTCAGATCTGATTCGGATCACGATTCGCTTTATTTTAATAATAACAACAATAAACTGAAAAAAAAATTTATGTTTCATCCAAAAGCAATGGATTCGGAAATATCTCAAAAATTTTCTGTTGGCTCTTTAGCCCGTACCAATTCACTGACTGATTTAGGCTCTTATAAGGAAAATAAATGTGGAAAAAAGTCAGACAAATTTGAGACAAGCTCTCAAAAGTATAAAAATTATTTAGTTAGATGCTTAAAAGATAATGTTGTATCACCAGATTTTCAATTGTGTGCAAACACTGATTTTAACTTTTCGGACTTTGTTTACTCAAAGACTCAATTAATAAAATTAATAAGAAGCTATAAAATCAATACTTTGGATGAAATTGTTGATAAATCGCAATGCTTGAGCAAAATTTCGCTAGACGAATCGTCATCTTTGTTTGCCGATAATGGAGACAAGCCCAATTTACCTTGCTTTTACAAAGAAAACTTAGATAAAATTGCCTTCAAAATTAACAACTATAACCCATTTAGTAATGGAAATTGCAAAAAAGTATGTGATTTTGAAAATTTTAAATCTGAAAATTTCATCTCTAGTTTAAATAAATGAAATGAATTTGTTAAATTTATTATTTTTATGTTATTATTATTATTTTTTAATAAAATGATTTAAAAAAAAATTTTTCTCTACACTATGGAAAACAATTTTTTACTATCTACTTTTTTACAATGAAGAACAATGATTCTGTTAGCAATTGATGTGAAAATTTATGATCACCAAATAGGTAAAAAATTTGATAAATTCGATCAGCCATCTTTACGAATTGCTAAAAATTTACACAGAATATATGCAAAAATAGCTTTGACTAGCTAGTTAGCTAAAATTTGTGCATTACAAAAATTAAAAAAATTTTTCACTTTTGGAACCATTGGTTAAAAATATAAAACATTCTTTGAACCCTTTTTTGAAAAAGTTTTTTGCAGTTTAAACCATTTTGATTTTTTGAAGTTTTGAATTTGAAGATTCATGTGAATTTTACAATAAGTATGCTAGATTAAGATTCAACCTAATATTACGACACTTCAAATTAAATTAAAAAAAACTTAAATATTCGTATTGTAATTGATTCTCACAAAATAATGAATCTACATTAGATGCGTCTGATTGAATAAAATCAATTATGAAATGAAGAAATAAACATCAGGGTTGGTTAAAAGTCCCAAAAAAAAGTCCAAGTCCGGACTTAACGAATATTCAAAAATTAATTTAAAAAAAATTTTATAAATACAAGTCTTTGACTCGGACTTTTGGAAAAAAAAACTCCAGACTTAGATTTGACTTGAGACTTGTGACTTTTAAGCAACTCTGAAAAACACCAAGTCTCTATATTTAAATATAATGGCATTCAATATTAAATAATACAATAAAATGGAGATAAACAAAAATATTAATTTTTTATAATTTTTTGCTCACAGGTTTACTTTGATAATTCATTGGGTTTTTGCGAGGTTTATCTCAGACGTTGCTGGAAGATTCTCCACTACTAAATTCAACACACAGGCTCTGATTCGCCTTCACCATGAACAGTCATTTGACCTCGCTGATGTTATCACTTTCTCTAGTTAATTTTGATAATACAGTATGTTGCAAAAGATTAGAAAATTTTTTTTTTCGTTAACAAAAGAATTGTTTTTGCATATATAATAGGCGGGAAAATAAAAAAAGCGGTTTTTTTTTCAAATTTTTATTTGTCATCAATCCAAGATCATAATATAAAAAAAATTAAGTGAAAAAAAAAATACAAAAGAAAAAATGGATACAAAAAATTAAAAAAAAAAAACGGTTCAAAAGTTTAGAAATTTTTACTATTTAATATTTAAAATGACCGCCTTTGGCCTTA
>VANL01001108.1:0-17531 GCA_006352455.1 Brachionus sp. 'Tiscar' | reverse complement strand
CTTGAAAATTAATTAAAAAATTTGAGCAATTTAATATTAACTAGGCATTAATTTATTCAGTTTTTAACATATTAAAAAATAATTAAAAAATACTTGTTTTAAGTTCAAGATAAACATTTTTTTTAAAGAATTTTTAATTAAAAGTGCTGAGATACAATTAAAATTAAGAGTAAGTTTAATTTATTTGGTTGTGGGAGCACTTAAGTTTTCATCAAAATCTAAAATTAAATCAATTCACTTTTTTTTAATTGATAAATGTGATTTCAGATATTTTTTTTAATTGTTTTTTTCAAATTTTAAATATTTGTCTTTTAGTCTTTTAAGAGCTGTTTTTTAAATACACGAAATTTTTTTAAAAACTAGCTAACTTTAAAAAATGCATTAACAAATGATTGTTTTAACAAAGTTTTTTTCAAAATCAACAATTTTAAAATTGTTCAGTGCAATGCTCAATTTTTGCAAGTGAAAGAGAAGTTTTCATGAAATTAAATAATTTAAAATATTGAAAAATACTTTTTCATTAGTAAAAATTAAAAAAGTAAATTCATAAAAAAAAAATTTTTTATCATTTAATTTTATCATGGAATTTCTGGATAATAAAAAAACTTAACTTTCTAAAGAGTAAGTTATTTTTAGATCACTGATAGCGCTTAAGTTTTGAATTTCTGCAACTTCATTTTTTATGTTTCATTAAAATTTATTTAAAAAATTAAAAAAGTTAATTAAATAGTATTTTTAATCTAAAAAAAGGATAAAATTATTTATATATTTATTATGGAATAAATTTAGGATTTTTTAAAACAAGTTTTGCCTAAAAAATTTGTCATTCCAATTAAAGATTAAAGGTAAATAAAAATATTTTGAACTTTTTTGCATAAAATATTACTTGGATCCATTTAAAAGAATTTTTAAAATTATTTAAAGTAAATTAATTAATTTTAATAAGATAAAAGAGACTAAAAATTTGACTTATTTTAAAAGGTTAGGATTAATATACTTTCGTTAAAAATACATAGCAGTGTTTTGGCACTTAAAACTCTGAAATTTATTTTGTCAAAAATTAAGAAAAAAAATTATTAGAATACCTGATTTAATTAAAAAGATATTTATTTACAAGAAAAGATATATAAGCTAAATTTTCGAATAAAAAATCAATAAACTTGCTTGAAATTATTTCTAAAATAAAACTTGCTCTGTCTGTTTCAGTTTAAAATTTTCGTGTGTTTATAATTTCATGACATTTTTAAAGATAATTTGTTTGTAAGCAAAACACAAAAAATGACAAAATTTTTTTTTCATTTAATCAATGAATAAGAAAGTTTGATTAAAATCAATGTAATCATTAATAGCGCTTCCGTAATTTTCACACGTAATTGCTCGGCAATCCCGAAAAAATTCTATCGATTCCCTCACTTTTTAGGCTACTTTTGAAGCATAATTTTTCAACTCCATATTTTTAATTTACGCCTAGATAAGCAACAGAAAAAATTAAGCATTTAAATTAAATTTTTAACCTTTTAAAAAACCGAGATAATTCTAAATTTCTAGCCAAAATTATCAATCTAATTTACAGACAATAATGCTAAAATTAAAAAAAAAAAATTAATTCTTGGATTTAGGTTTTTTAAATTAATTACAGCTATAAATATTTGCCAATAATTATTCAATAGTATTTAATTTTGATGGATAGATTAATCAAATTAACAGCCAGATATATTCAGCAAAAATTGAATTAGTATTTTTTTTTTATTCAAGCTTATTTATTTATATTTTAGTCAAAATGGAATAAAAAATTTTTTAATTTTTTTAATTTGATTATAAAATTTTTACTCTTAATGAATAAAATTTAAACTTTTTTTTTCACTATTGATGAATCAAGATTAGATAATCAAGATATTTTTGCTCATACATGACATTTTTTTCTGGCCATTGAATTATTCTTATTCCTAATAGATTTGTATTGGAATTTTTAATCGATTAGATTTTTTTAAACACGAACAAGTATTGAAAATACCAACAAAAAAATAAAAAATAAAATAAAAATTTACATACAAGTTAATCACGATTTATTTTCTAAATCATGTAATTTTAGAAAAATTTTGTTTATTCTATCTTTACAATTCATAGCGGAAAAAAATAAGATTTTTTAATCAAATATTTTTTTTTTTTTAGATGAAATAAATAATGTTTTACTTAGAAGAGAATTCAACATTTTCCGAAGGAATAAACTTTGAAGAAACTATAGACCGGCCATTGCTGGGCTTCATGATTGTTGTGCACACATTCATAATTGCCTTGGGTATATTTGGCAACTCGCTGGTTATCTATTTGGTACTATTCAATATTCGCTTGAGAAATGTGCGCAATGCATTCATGCTCAATCTTACTTTGTCCAATTTGCTTTTGGTCACCATATGCACACCTTCTTTTCTATTCTCAATCATTTTTCCTCAATGGACAATGGGAATATTTTGGTGCAAATTTTTGCATTCAATTCAAATAGTGATAATGTTGGTGTCAGCATTTAGCATAATGATGATTGCCATTGATCGATGGATGTTTGTGGTGTACTCGCGCTCTCGCCAATTCAAAAAACAAGACACCACTCTGGCAATCATATTTATATGGATTTTGGCCGTTGTTTTGTCCGTGCCGACCTTTTGGCACCGAACCACCAAAGAGCTCTATGACGAAAGCATCATTAACTTGCTCAATTACAGGCTAAGCTCGGTAAACGCCAGTTTAGATTTTCCATTCGGAAACATAAACGACATTAAAATGACACTATTTCAAAACAATCGCAAGTATTGTGTCGAAAACTGGTCGGACACCTTCTACAAACGAGTGTATATTTTAGTTTTATTTTTTCTTGAGTTTGTTCTGCCATGTTTGTCTATGTTTATCACTTATATTTGGATTATCAGCTTTTTAAAAAGACATGATGACAAAATGAGCCATCATGAACAATTGAGAAGAAAATTGATCAAAAAAGAGAGGCCTCATCAGAAAAACTGTCGGCTTTTGAGCTCACTTTGTCTTACATTTATCGTATGTTGTCTTCCGCTGTCTCTGTTTAACATAAAGGCCGAGTTTGACATTGGCAAAATGTCCACTGCAATTAACCATAATTCATTTCAAGAAAAAGAGATCTATTCGCCTCTGACCATTTTGACTACTCTTGAAGAGCTAAATACCATTATTAGCCCATTGCTTTATGGATGGATGAACCACAATTTTCGCTATGAGATCAAAGCTAAAATTAAAATATTGAGGAAAAAGTATGGCAGAGTGCAAAAATGTGAACCATTATCTCAAAAACCACTTAAATGCTTACAAACAGCTAATATTTAATAATTAAGTGTGTTAAACAACCGGTTTTGTGTTGACTTTTTTTTTATGCAATTGGCTCAAATGGAAAACCTCATATTTAATTTTTTTGTCTTGTTTTCTTTTTATTTTTAATTTAATAAAAAAATATTTCTACATGAATAAAAATTATTTCAAAATTTACTTATCCTTATTTGCAATGTTGATATGATCATTGAAATTTACTATTTTTTGCCATATTTTTCAAATATTTAAGCAAATATCGAAAATTAAACAAGTTTTATAAAAATTATTTTTTTCATTAATTTTGTCCAAAATTACCGTAATGCCTTGCCCCCTAATGCATTGCATTCTGGATTTTAATGCTGCATTTAAATCACTTTTTTTTCCAGATACGCTGCGACTAAAAATGTTGCAGTTAATGTCAAAATTTTGGTATAAATGCCGCATTAAATATGTAAAAAATAATACATTTTTTGTGTTTCAAATTTTGAAACAATTGAAAAAATAGAAAATTTATTTTTATTATTTTTTACATATTTAATGCGGCATTTATACCAAAATTTTGACATTAACTGCAACATTTTTAGTCGCAGCGTATCTGGAAAAAAAAGTGTGTTAAATGCATGCATTAAAATCCAGAATTCTGAAAATAAATGCCGCATTAGGGGGCAAGGCATTACGGTAAGAATCTACATGTGTAAATTTTTTTTCAAATTAAGCATTTATTTTAGTTTAAATAGCTTGCAGACTTTTCAATATATTTTCCCAGGTATTCTTTATTCGGTTTCTCTTAATTCTAGATAACTAAATTCGTGTTTGACTGAGGTAAGAAATGATCATTCAAGATTTTACAAATTACATCATATTTTTCCTCTGCTTTTTCTATTTTTCTATCTCTTTTAGCCTCATAAATCTCCTCTTCAACAGCTTTCCCAGCCTCGTGTAAGAGCGAAGCAATTTTAACACGATCCTCGATAGAGCCAAAAGCTTCCAAATAAAGATTAAATCTTCTTTGCAATTTTTCGCATCTTGATCTTCCACCATCTAGATCAACATCTAAAGAAACATTATAAATTGTTTAATTTTCTTTTTTTTTTTAAATCCAAGAAGCCTTGTTATATTTGTTTCAAATTTTTTCCATTAAAACACAGGATTTTGACAAAACAAACAAAAAATTGACATTATTAAATATTCCAGACTTTCTTTCTAATGATTATACTGAGTAATTCTAACACATTAAATTTCAATCATGAATTTTCAACCCTAATGATTTTAATGTTTCAATTGCCTAATACCTAAAAGTAAATTTTCTAACAATCAACCAAGTGATTTTAGACCAATTTCAGCATCTTCTTGCTTTGCCAATATACTGAAAAATATAATTCTTCAAAATAAAGATATTCGAAGTAAAGTACATACATATCCAGAGATAACTGGGACTTTTTTCGAATATCAGGACCCGGACGCACTCATTTTTTTTTTCGAGTTCCTAGACCAAACTCAAGAGTGTTTTGTCCAAAATTTTCAAGTTACCGACCCAAAACCTGTTACCTTTTTGATCAATTTTATAGGGTAAAATGGCATTCATCTAATGCCTGTACATATCAATTGGGTTATAAAAATTTTATTCATGTAAGCATGCGTATTCTATGGAAGACAAATTTTAATAAAAGAAGACAAACTAAGCTCTATAGAAAGATTGTTCATTTGTGTGACTTGTTCTGTAAGAATCAAGTAAATTGTAAATATCATAGTAGGAGATTTGTTACTATGATCTCTTACTCTCTTAAATTAATATTTTAATTTAGCTTTTCGTGATATTAACTTTAATTAAATTTCCTAATTCTAATTTAATTTAACTTTCACTAGACTGACCATTGCGTTTCAATTTTAATTCTTTTTTATTATCGGATTTCTTTCTTTATATTTTTAATAAATTCTTTCCACTATAAATATTTGTGTTTAATTTTATATTATTCGTCTTATTCGAATATTTCCAAAAAATAAAATAAAACCCAAAGTTAGGCCTCAACTAATAATTGTTATTATTGTAGTTTTTGTATTTGTTATTTCATTGTTAATAAAATAAAAATATAAAATAATAAAAAAAAAAGAATTCTATTAATTATCCCAAATATAAGGATAACAGATTTTATACGATGCACTGAATAAATTAGGAACTTAATCAGTATAAGAAAGGAGATGATAATAAATTTTATTTTAGCCAAAGAAGCATACTGACCACTAAAAGAAATTGAAATAATATTTTATTTCAATTTAAATTGCAAAAATGAAGAAATTTCAAAAATCTTAATAAAAGTCATCAAAAGACTTGATAAATTTTGGAGCATTTATAAATCATCAATTTAAACTAGAGACGCCGCTGATTTTGACAGCATTCGGGAAGAGCTAGTTTAGGCCAGAAATCCTGTTGATCAAGTGAAGCTGCTTAATTGCGTCCTCATCCAGCTTAAGGTCAAGAAATTTATTCAATGGCTGACTTTCTCAGAAAAAGGAATTTCATTTGATATATTTTTTTGATTTAAATAAAAAATTTAGTCCATTTTTAAATATTTATTTTTTCAAAAACTTTCTAATGCTCTTGAAGCAATATTTCTTAAATTTCCGTATATTTTTGACGGCGGGCTGCCCAAAATTAAATTACAAATGGCCCGACGAGCAAGTGCAATGTTTTTAAAAGATCCCAGAATGTGAATTTTACTTTAAAAAAAAAATGAAATAAACAAGAAATTTTTTAAGTTTAAATAAAATTTTACCTATCTGCGAGTACGATTCTTGTCTTAGTGGTGTTTTCAATTGTGAATTTAGTTTTGCCTCCTTTTCCTGCTATTCGGCCAATGGCTCTGGACAAATGATCACCCTTTAAGGGTCTCACTAAACGAAAAAAAATAAATAAAAAATTTCGAAAAAAAATGTATTTCACCATCAATCACTTCAAACGATTCCAAAAACAAATCATCCAATCTGATAAGCGCAAGGGCATCTTCGATTTCGAATCCAAGAACAAATGCCTTTATAAAATCGGCAGCTTTTTGAATTGAACTAATCTCTTTTGTTTCTTCACAAGTCTTGGAAAAATAAAAAAATTTCTAAATAAAAATTTGTTATTTAAAATAAACTTTTACTAACCTTTATTTCAACATTGCGACTTTTAAGATTAAATCTAATTTGTAATTTTAAGTATTCAACAACAGGTGTATACACTTTCATCCAATTTTCCTTCAAAGGATTAAATCTGTTCGGTGGAACATGTATTTTTCTAATTTCAAATTTTCCGTCCTTCAATTTCTCAGGTGCCACCGGCGGAAAGCTTATTCGCTGAACAGGATCATTTTTGTCTATCTGCATGTCCTCTTCATTTACAGCATCTTCTTCATCTTCAAAAATGGTACTCTCCTCATTTTCTTGCTGGTCGGCCATTTCGGCGTCAAGCACCGATTTTTGTCGGTTTTTTCTCTTCGAACCGACCATTTTAAATTGTTCATTTTTTTCAACCTGCTTCTCCTCGGTATGCTTTACCGACACATCAATCAATTCTGGCAAATCGTCACACATTTTCTAAAATCTAAGCCTAAAATTAAATTATTTTATCTATAAACATTTAAAGACTTGCTATGGTCTTTTAATAATTTGATAAAAATATGTAAAAAATTAATTTTTGAAAAGCAAAAAAAAAAAAAAAAAATTTTTTTTTATTAAATTAGAATAAAAACTAAAATATTTTAAAATACATTCTCTCTTCTAGAAATAAAACACTAAGGGTACTAATAAAATTGAGCTGTTTGAGATTGATGAGAATTTATTCTCTAGCATTGATGATGTCGACAATTTCGGGTTTTAGACTGGCGCCTCCAACCAAAAAGCCATCAATGTCTGGCTGGCTGGCAAGTTCCTTTGCATTGGCAGCAGTTACCGATCCACCGTAGAGTATACGGGTGGAATCAGCAACCGATTGACTAACATTAGAAGCGAGCCACTTTCTTAGCTGGGCGTGCACGTCCTGCGCTTGTTGTGGAGTGGCAGTTTTGCCAGTTCCGATAGCCCAAACGGGCTCATAGGCAATAACAACGCGACTCCAGTCATCTATGCTTTCAGCAATGTGCTTCATTTGTCTGAAAACTACTTCTTCAGTCTTGCCAGCCTCTCTTTCTTCCAGTTTTTCGCCAATGCACGGCAAAACACTCAAGCCAGATGCCAAAGCATGCTTCACTTTTTCACCTATCAATTGATCGCTTTCGCCAAATACATTACGGCGTTCTGAGTGACCCAAGATGACAAAGTCACCTCCACAATCTTTGATCATTGCTGGACTAATGTCGCCAGTGAAGGCGCCTTTTTCTACCTTGTAGCAATTTTGTGCAGCTACGTGAACTTGTGGGTTGATTCTTTGACGAACAAAGTCCAAATACAAAGCTGGTGGCGAAACTAACACCTCTTGAAGAACAGGAATAAGAAATAAAAAAATTTTTTTTGTTAGAGTTGGATATACCTGTTTTGTCATAGTTGATGTTGGCGGCATTCATTAGATCGATCAACTTTTCGTTGTCTTTTTTCAAATTGTTCATCTTCCAGTTGCCACCGACGAAAAATTTTCTCTGACTCATTTTGCGTTTAGTTTCTATTAAGCGTAAGAAATAAATTAGCGTTTATTAAACAAGAAATATTCGAACAATTTATGAACAAAACAAAAAAAAAAACAATAAATCCAAAATTTTGAGAATTTTTTATTATGAAGACGCCCATAAGCTAAATAAAAGAAATTTGAAGCTCGTTGTAGTTTTTTTTTATTTTAAATTTGCAATGCAATTTTGGCTATGAAGTTTATTTTTGTCTTGGAAAAAAAAAAAATTAATTTAACAAAATTTTTATTTTTTCAAATATTTTTTATAATAATAATAAAAAAAAAGGGTTCAAGAGCATTCGTGATTGTGTTTAAATTGAAAAAAAAAACAAAATTTTTTTATATTTAATTTTATTTCAATTTTTTAGAAAAAATTATTTGAAAAAAAATGAGCTTGTTTGGTGAATTGCAATTTGGTTTTTCGCGCGCTGTTTCCGATGATGAAGATGACGAATATTCTAGAATTGAACCGTTAATAAGAAAATTTTTCATTTTGACAAAGATAAAATTGATTTTTTAATTTTTTAGAAATTTAAATTTGAAGCGAAAAATCCACTGGTTGGAAGAAAGCACTGAGAAAATAGAAGTAGATGAGTTGATTTTGGCCGATGGTCCCATAGCTTGTGGTAAAAAGTGAAGAAATTTCTAAATTTTAAGAAAAAAAATTTATTTTCTTCCAGCTTTTTTGCATGTGTACCTTTTGAATCACTTGAGCGAGTCAGAAAAGCGGCTTTTGGGCCTAAGTGCTACCAATTCGGAATTCAAAGTCTTTCAAAATGAGGACCAAACTGAATCCGAACTGAACAAAATGCGAAAAAATCTCATATACAAAATAAACAATCTGGAATCAAAATCTTATCTTATTTGCGAAGTATTCACCAACTTAAAATCAAACGAATTCTACGACTGGATTGATCAACTATGGGAAAAAATCAATTTCAAATCATGTACTATTCTTTGCAGTCAAAATCAAACAAGTTATTTTAGTTCGCACCAACAGCTATTTCCATGTGTTAAATTTTTATCTTCGAACAAAAATTTGACCACTGAAGACAAGTGTCAACGGTTAGAGGAACCGAATTTTTTGCAAAATTTACCAGCAGCAAGTAAATAGCACTTTTTTTTTTCAATAAAAAAACTCTTTTTCTCAACTATTTAAAAATAAGAAAAAATCAAAAAAATTTTAAAATTTTTTTTTTATTAACTTTGGCTATAAAATTTTTGTTTTATTTTTTAGTGATTCAATTTTGTGTTTTGAAACAATTAGACTTTACCGCATTCGTGTGCTACTCACCATCGATAAACGTAGACATTCAATCAGTAAAAGAGACATACTGTGGTGTTTCGTGTCTATTAAAAGATAAGAGCATTTTCAAAAATGATGACTTGTCAAAAAAAAGTCTTCTAAGTGTAGGTAATTTGGTTAATTCTGTGTCTGGTCTTTACATGTAACAATCAACTATCTGAGAAAAAATATATTTATTTTTTAAAACTATTTTCTTTTTTTAGTTATTTATTTTGAATAAAAAATTTTGAAAAAATAAAATTTATCTAAAAATTGACCAATTTCCATTGTCAGTGCCATAACGAGTTTGTACTCCCAATCGTTCTGAACAAATAAATAAAATTCTAATATTCTTATTTTTTTTATCAAAAAATCAAATTACCTCTCTCCATTTTTTCTAAAATAGCTTTGCTTAATTTTGGTTTTTCTAGTGGTGAAATTGAATCGATATTTTCCTGTGAATTGTAGGGTACACGATTGTAAGTAGGCCCTTCTACAAACAATAATCTATTTCCGTTCTCTCGAAAAGCTTGAGTTATATGAGGCCACACTCCACCCGCTCCAGATCGACCCTTTCTTTTTTCCCTTAAAAATTCTTTTTTAAACAAATATTTCTAAGATATTTAAAGGTTCGCGCCGTGCAAAACTTTCATGCTATCTTAATTGAATAAAATAGACCTCATTTTGGGATTCTCCATATATGAAAACTTGAAAAAAAAAAAATTTTTTGGGGGGAGATAAAAAAAAATTTGGACTAGGGAGGTCTGAAGTTAAGTGACCCACTCAAAAGTTGGTCTCATTTGAGTGTCTACAAGTCATCGAAAAACATATAAAGCTTTATAATGTGACATACCATCTTATAGGAAGATGAATTTTCTACAGTTTTATGTGAATAGAAGAGGCCTAAAAAAAATTTTTAAAACGAATTTAGCAGAAAAATCGGCAATTTTTCAGTTTTTTTGGATCTACTTTTTTGTTTACCACTCAACAATACTTTTCTATACAAATTCTGAAACTAGAGAATATTTTTAAAATTTTTAGGTTTTTTTTTTTGTTTGTCATTTTAAAGACTTTTAGAAGCGTACAAAAAGACTCATTTTAAAAAAAAAATTAAATTTTGACATTTTTAGATAATTTTTCAAAATTAAGTTTAGTTTAAATATTTTTTCATTAAAGAATAATTAAAAAAACTAATAAGCTCGAATAACAGGAATAAAGAATAATTGATTATTGCAGATTTTAACTCAGATCCTGTCCTTAACGACAAATTTGATGAAAATCTTTCAGAACTAATGATTGTTCAAAATCGAAAGCTTTGGAACTCAAATTTAAATTAATGGAGATTATACCTCCCTATTCTAATCTCAAAAGAGGATCGTTGATTGATCATCTCTTAGAAAAAAATAAAATAACCTGAATAAAGAAGAAGTTAAGAATTATAGAACCATGTGAAAGTAACCTTCTGACAAAAATAAATTATTCACTGACAATTTTTTTTGGACAAAATTAATTAATATACTGACAAATTAATAATTTTATGTCAAATAAAATAAATTTATTGACAAAAAAAATTATTAAAGTATTAATTATATTAAATGAAGACTATTCAGATTAAATATCGACAAATTAAATTTTAAAATGACAAATAAATAAATTTCTTATGTCTATTTTAATAATTAGAATACAAAATAATTAATTTGTACTGACAAAAATTTTTTAAAAAATGGCGTGCAATTAAATCCGATTTAGTCGATGCGTTCTTAAAATATCTTCTTTAATTCACTTCAGCTTCAGATAATATAATCACAATCAAGTGTCAAATTAAATCATTTTGGCGAAAAATTGATTGTAACTCTCGAGATATCCAAAAAAACTACATAAAATTTATTAATTTTTATTTATTATTATTTATTTATTTTTTTTATAATTTTTTTAATTATTTAATCGTACTAAATTTTTATTTTTGTCATTCAAAAATATTTTTTGTCTAAATTTAATTCAATTAGTCACTTTGTTTTATCAATTTTATTAATAAATTTATTCAATACTTTTTTTGTCATTTAGTCTAAAGTAAAAGTCAAAAGTACAATGGAACAACGTAACTTTACAATTGAGTACCAAATCTCTTATAAATTAAGGTTATTAATAGAGTTGTTATAAAGTCCCAAAAAAAGTCCAAAACTTGCTTTGCTTCAATAATAACCACCTCGGACAGATTAACTAACAGATTAACAGATATTCCAAGGTACTCAAGATTAAAAACAATAAAAGAAAATCTTGGCTGGAGAATGAGAAGGAAGAATTGCATGTTAAAATGTGATCGTTATTGTAAATTTTTTAAAAAAACATGACAATAACGATCATCTCTCGAATTTTAATTATAAAATGTATAAAAAATGTTCTTAAATAATTTGAATACTCAAATTTTTAATCTAATAATTTCCTTTATCTGATCTAATATTTTTTTTATTTGTTCGGAAATTTTTACTGAAATAAATACTGAATCGTTTTTTTTTTTAATTAGTTTGGGTTTTTACTGGCTTGTGTTTAATTATCATTTATGCTCAATTATTTTTATAATGAAAAATTTTATTTTTTAAAAATGCTTATTGACAACTACATGTCATTAAATTAAAAATTAACACTCAAAGCCCGAAAGCTATTTTTTTTTACTTTTTATTCCATGTAAATAAGCATATTTTTCAACAAAAATTAATTAATTTTAATATTTGTTGATTTTAGATTTCAATAAAAAAAAATTTCAAAAGCTATTAAATTCATTTAACTAAAAACAAAGAAAAGATTTAACATAAAGTGCCGAAAAAACCCTTTGGGATTTGAGTGTTAATATAAATAAAAACAAAAACACTGTGACTTAAAATATACAAGAAATTTTGTTGTTTTTTTTTATTTAAGATACACCAGAAATGATTGGCATCTAAGTCACATTTTAATATAAAAAAACTAAAATCAATGTAAATAGTAGCATTTTTTAATCTTAAATTCTTAATAACAGAAAAAAAATTAAAAATTAATTTGCAATTTTAAAATTTAAATCAAAGAATAAAATTTGATTTACGCTAGATTAGCTTCTTTAGGTTTTTTGTTCATGTCAAATCTTTTGTCTGACCAATTGCGCATCAAAAATTCACGGACTATAGGACTAGGCGCCACTTCTCTCTTCAATGGTTTTTTTATAACATCATTTTTCGGAACTATTGCTGGCAAAGTAAGCTCTTCAAAGTGATAGCAACTTTTTTCTTGAAAATCGTTCAGCTTAAAAATTTTAGAAAAAATTTTGGAGTTTTTCTTTGCTTTTTGTTTAAACATATGATTACATCTACATATGATTTTCCTACATCCGAGTTTAACTCTTTATCATCCATAAAAAACCAAGTACTCATTTCACCATAGCTTGTTCTTATTTGTAAAAATTAGTAAAAAAAAATTCTTAATGTTTGATTTTTTGAAACCTTTTTGGCCGAGCGTTTACTTCATTTAGAGATCGAAGAGAGGCAGTGGTAGCACTATTTAACATGATCTAATAAACTTTATAAAAAATATCGATTTATTTTTTTTTAATTTTAAACAAATAAAAAAAAAGTAAATACTGAGACTTTATTTTTGTTTAAACATTCAAATAACTTGAAAAATTGTTTAATTTAGTCGGAAAATTTTTGTTTAGTTTTAAGGTAAATAATTTAATCTTATTTACCAGCTATTTTAAAATGCATTTCAAAATGTAAATGAAGCATTTTAAAGTAATTATTTTTAATTATAATATAGAAAATTTTGTTTGTTAGCAAAAATTTTTTTTTTTAAAAAGTGTCTGAAATTAATCCAGTTTACATAAACCATGGTAATAATGTGTATAAAAATTAAAATTGATTTCGGTTTTGTTTCAAACGCCTATGGCTGTGAATAAAAAAGCCAGCTTTTTCTTTAAATTTTATTAGATTGTTTTTCAAACGAATATAATATCAACAAATAAATCGTTTTAAAAGTGGAAAAAAAGTGCACTGGCCGGGAATCGAACCCGGGCCGCCCGCGTGGCAGGCGAGCATTCTACCACTGAACCACCAGTGCTTATCGAAATTAAAGCTATCTGATTTTTTTATTTCAAAACTTAATTTATTTTTAAATAATTTTGAAAAAAGCGCAAAATATCTAGTAAAATATCTGATGTTTTAGCTAACCAAAGCCATAAAAGTAGGAGCTTTGAAAGATGTGTTGGATTTTTCCACATATGAGATACCATTACTTGATCTTAGTTGCTCAAGATAATTGGTTGTAAAATAGGCACTGTTACTGTAACGGATGCCTTAAAACAAAGGCCATCAAACTTTAGATGTATTCTTAGATTTTCAGAAGGCCTTCGATAAAGTATGTCACGATTCACTTCATTTCAAGTTGAAGCAACTGGGCTTCTGTCAAGGACTAAAGAACTGAATAAGAAGTTATCTAAGCTGTCGGAAGCAACGAGTTGTGATTGGTGACAGCTCCTCGGAATGGAAACATGTAACCAGTGGATTCCCTCAGAGAAGCGTCCTCGGACCTCTTCTCTTTGTCATCTTCATAAATAACATGCCGGAAGTTGTCAATCACATTATCAAGCTTTTTGCAGATGACAGCATACTTATTGGGTTAGTAAAGAATAGCGATGACTTTGAGCTTGTCCAGAAAGACCTAGACGCTCTTGTTGACTGGGCCAAGGAATGACGCATGTTGTTCCATCCCGATAAATGCAAAATTATGGAAATAAGTAAGAGAAGCTGTACTAGACCACAACTCACCATGGAAAAGACAGATTCTTCAAACAGATACTTACGCGACCTTGGCATTATGATATCCTGCAACTTGAAATCGGAGTATCAGATATCGAATGCGGTGTCAAAAGCTACAATGGCACTTAGTATCCTTAGAAAGACGTTCAAATTCTAGACATCGACCATCTTCAGAGGCCTCTACACCACCTTTGTCCGTCCACACTAAGAATAAGTCGCTGTCGCCTGGTCACCACATCTAAGGAGAGATTTCATCACCATAGAGAATGTCTAAAGTAGAGCCACCAAATTGGTCAAGAAATTCAAGAACTTTGACTACAGTGAGAGACTGATGAAACTAAACCTGACCTCTCTGGAGGACAGGAAGACAAGAGGTGATCTTATTCAATTCTTTAAATGTTACACAGGCACTAACATTGTAAACTGGCACATAGCTCCGTCTGTCAAAGTCAACGGAAGAACAAGAAAAAGCTCCAACCAGCACAGCTTTGTCCGACCACTTCCAGCCACCATCCAAAAGAGTGAGCACTTCTTCACTTATAGAGTGACTATGCAATGGAACGCCCTACCCCAAGAGATCGTTCAATCACTATCCATGGATGAAGTCCTGAGGCTTGGGAGAATCGACATGAGGGAATGGTGACCTAACGAATAAAATCTTGGACCCGAATTTTACTGATTAAGTGTACATATCACAGTTACCATAGATGGGATCCTATTGTTTCCCATCTTCGCAAGTCTAGCTTGCTAGCTTGTTGTAACTTATGTTATTATTATGAGATACCATTACTTGATCTTAGTTGCTCTAGATAATTGGTTGTAAAATAAGCACTGTGACTAGATGCTTTATTATGGTGAAAAGATACTTTATTCATAACGAAGAAGATGTTTAATTAACAATGGTTTCAAAACATGGTCAATGTAGTACTGTGAACTCTGAACAAACAAACTTTACCTCTACTTGTGATTACACTTTGAAGCATAAACCCTTGAATTGATAAACAATGGGATATAACACTCAAAAACCGGGCGGTTTTTTCGATTCTTTATGCTACATCTTTTTTTTTTTTAGTTAAAAAAAATTTTGATCATTATTGAAATTTTTTTTTAATCAAAATTCTAAAATCACAAAATAATAAAATAATTTAATTTTTGTCACAAAATATGCTTATTTTCATGGAATAAAAACAAAAAAAGAAAATAACACAGAGGGTCGAAATAACCCCTCCGGTTTTTGAGTGTTAAATAATAAATTGCTATTTTCCTTTTTGTAATTTTTGTAATTTATGTTTTTTTTAAATTTATAGAGCCCTTTTCTTTTAGTACTTTTATCATTGTTTAATTAATTAAAATCTTAAATTTAATTAGCATAAAGTACAAAAAGTATTAAATTATTAAAAAAATTTCATTGTCTATACCTCTCCTTTCGAGCTTAGAAGAAAGGTCTTAAATTTATGTTTAATATTGAGTTAAGATCTTTCTCAATAATTTATTTAGAGCGTCTTAATTTTTCTTTTTCATGGTATTAATAAATAATTAACTAAAGAAATAAATGAATAAGATATTTTTTACAAAAAAAAAAAAAATTAACTGAGAATTTTTTTATTAAAAATTTAAATTTGTTTTAATTTTTCAAGCAACAATTTAGCTCCTTTAAAATCAATTTTTTGCTTCAAATCCTTTTCTGAAGATTTAAGTAATTTTTTTATTTGCTCCTTGTTTTTTTCATTGCTAGTTTCAATCAAACTTGAAAAAAAAAAATATTTATAAAATTTGATCAAATCAAACAATCATAATCAATATTTACTTGACTAATAAGAAACAGCCTCGATTACAATCGATCCAGCTTGTAATGTTTTCTGCTCTATCGTCTTGTAAAATTGCCGAAGACAAAGCTTAAAAAAAATAAAAATAAATATTTTAAAATTTTAAAAATTAATTCTTATTTTTTACATAGAAGCGAATTGTTTTCTTTTTCAAGACTTGTTGCTAGAAGCTTTTTGATTATGAAATGAGATGTACTTTCTTCAACGCAATGCTTTTTATCACAACCATTTTCCGGTTCATAAGCTTGTTGCAAAATGCTATCTGCTAAAGATTTGGTCAAATCATCACCTTCACTACCTTAAAATACCGAAAATATCTTTGAAAAAGAGCAATTTTATCTAATAAAAGTAGAAATCTTACCTAGCTTTTTTAAAAAAAGCGGAATCAAAATTCCAAAAGATCCATTAAAAAGAATGGTATTTTTGTATTTTTTTATGTATGTTAAAATATGTGATTTAGAGTGATCAAAAAGCTCAGTTCGTCTTTTTTCAGGATCTTTTTTACTAGTCTCTGACGAATCACCCTGTTCCAAACGTTTTACATAGTCTTTGATAAAAAATCTAGAATCTCTTGGCGCAATTAAGTATGAGACAACTTTTCGGCCATAGTCATTCTCAATAACTTGATCGATTGATCTTAGGAGCTCGTCCAATATGCCTTTAGATATCAATTTGGTGTCGTCAACTGAGTCAAAAATAGCCAGCAAAATCTTGTGACCATGTTCTTCTTGCGCAATTTTGACAACAAACGATTTCATGGATTTGATCATTTTCTTTCTCTCTTTTGCCGAACTGTTCCAAATGCATTGCATAGCGACACTAGCTCCGTCTCTGGTATGAACCATATGAATCAGCTGTTCGCTAAGTAACTCAATCATTTCAGACTTTTGCTTTTGGTCACAATTTTTAAAAAATTCAAGAAATACTCGGTGAATAATAGAAAACATTAGAATAGTTCTAAATGGGCCAAATTTAATTTCAAATAATTAAATTTTCAATTTATTAAATTACTTGTCAACACAAGTGGTCAATATTTGTTTTATATTATTCAGAATTGTTTCTTTGGAATATTGCTGAGCCTCAAGAACATCACTCAACGATTCACATGTTTGATTCTTTTTTTTTTAATTTAAAAAAATTTATTTGTAAAATAAATTTTCAAAAATAAAAATAGGTAATAAGATAATATTAGGAAATATGGGATTAGTGTTGGACAAAAATTTTATTCGATTTTTTTGGCATTGCAAAATTAAAAAGAAATATATTTTTTCTTTTTTATAAATAAAACTAACTTAAGAATAAAAAAATATTTCAATAAAAGTTGCACTTTTTTTAAACCTGAAATGAAATGTTAAAATTTTTTTTTTGATGCTTTGATTTTGTCTTTTTTTTCCATGAAAAAAATAATTTTAAGTATCATGTTATTAAAATTTTTTTCAAGCAAATTTTATCAAAAAAATAAATATTTTTTTTTCAATTTGTATTTGATTCCAGAAAACCATTATTTTCTCTTTTTTTTTGCTATTTTAAAGTTTAATTTAAAAAATATCAACTAACATTTTTTAAGATATTTTTACCTTAAAATTAAATATTTTTTTTAATATTCAAGTCACAATTTTGACTTGACTTGTCTATCTTTTGCCAACACTGAAAACCCATTTAAG
>VANL01001107.1:0-17566 GCA_006352455.1 Brachionus sp. 'Tiscar' | reverse complement strand
AAGCTTCGACTTAAGTCGACTTTAAAGAAAAACTAGTCGACTAGAGTCGACTTTCAAGATTTCGAGTCGACTGTCAGAAAAATCGACTAGTCGAAAAAAAAGTCGACTTTTTCCGAGTCGACTCACAACACTAATAAATACCAATTTTTCTTCAATAAAACTTTTTATACGCCATTTAAATACCGGTCATTTTAATTAGTCAGAATTTTATAAAGATAACAAATCTATTAGTTCGAATTCAAGAAACACTTCTGATGATTGTATTTATTTAGGAAATAAAGAAGATTTTGAAAAAAGTTCTAATTTAAAAAATGAGTTAAATGAGGAGATTTATTGTACAAATTTGGATGAATCATTTTAAGAGGACACAATTTTTTTTAGAAATTTTTGTTAGCTTCTTGCTTTAGTGATGATATTAAAAAATATCACATGAATATAATTCTAAGAAAAATTGTTGATGATATAAAAATTTTAGAAAAAGATGGTATCACAATAAATAATGAAACTTTCTATGGATCAGTCCTATAAGTATGTGCAGATAATTTAGGTTTGCATCAAATTTTTTTTCTTAAAATGTAATTTTCTCGGAGAAAATTTATGCGATGCGTCTTCAGAAAAGATTCAATATTTATTTAATGAATCATGTTTTGAAAGAATTAGTTATTCTAAACTTTTAGAAGCAATAGATCATGAAAAAATGAAAAACTTTTTTAATGAGGAAGAAGTAAGAGGTTTCTCAATTTTAAATGAGCTTAAGTATTTTAAAACAACACAAAATTTCTCATTTGATATTACTCATGATTTATTTGAAGGATTACGGTTAGAGTTAAAATTAATTCTCAATCAGTTTATTTATAAGGATAAAAATTCCTGAAAACAATAAATATTGGAAACTCTATCTTTTATAAAGTCAAAAAGTAGAATTTTTTTTATCAAATAAAATTACATTTAATCAATTAGGTCAATCAGAGTGGTTGATTGAAGATCATCATGATTTAATTTTAAGTCTTTTTCCAGAGGAAACTTTAATAAAAAAAAAAACATCATAATTTAATACATTACTTTACAGCTATTAAAGAATTATGGAATTTAATAGATTTTTCTACAATACGATTTGAGGCTAAACATTCATTTATTAAATGTGCTTCCCGCTCAATTCATAATCAAATAAATATCCTCAAATCTGTTAGCAAAAAACATCAGTTTCATTGTAAAATCTAGTTACTAATACTCAATTAAATCCCGAATATGAAATACTTAAATTTAATGAAACTTATTTTGATTCAAATAATTTAAAAACATTCTAATTAAAAATAACATTTCAGTAGAACCCAATCAAAGTATAAAAAATATTATTAAGGTTAAATTTTTCGGGAGTATAATACAAAAAGATAATTTTATTTTAGTGATTGATGAGTCCAAAAAAACGAAAATTTGTAAAATATTGAATATGATTATTTTAAATGACAAACTTTATTTTCAAATTCAAATATTCAAAATTGCCGACCTTAATGAGCACTATCATGTATATAAAATAAAAATAACCGAAGAAAATTTGTTTAATTCAACTGATTCATTGTATTATTATCATCCATTTGACGCTTATGAGTTAATTGATAATAATTTATATTTAAAACCAATTTGTTTAATAAAAAACACGTAGAAAATGTCCTTATATGGTTTAATCTAGTTTTTTAACTGAATTCTATAAAATATCAAACTAGCTGATGATGAATTCGAAATACTAGATGCCAACTACAACTACCCGTTTAAACATTGCACATTCAAGATTAATTGGCTCCTTTTGGCAACTGATCTTAATGATTTGAAAGATTTTATTGAAAAAAATTTAGGAAAAAATCAAGTAAACCGTCTCGAAACGGAATACATCTCAAGAGATAAATGCGAAATTGAACTTGATGGAACTGATCAGCCTCCAATTAAAGTTTAAAACGGGACTATTAGAATCAAAGTGAAATTTTTAAAAAATCAGCAATCAATAATATTATTGGTGTTACTAAATTGAAAAGCTGGAAGGTTCTAGTTACGCAGGTCGGGAAGAAACCCAACTGCTTCATCTGTAATTCACCTGATCATCATCGGAAACATTGCCCAAAGCTAAAACAAAAATGTAGCGACTGTGGGAAAATGGACCATGAGAAGTGTTCCTTTGCTAACAAAGTTGTATCTGATAAAGTTGCAGAGTTAATTGAACTACCATTCAAATTCGGGAGGAAAAAACTAATGGCACTAGCAAATCAAATTCCATATGTAAATGTTCCAATTCAAATAAACAATGAAAAAAAAATCTATCAAATCAACTTTCATCTAAGAACAGGTTAGTAATGGAATTGTCTTCACTTACCTAGTAGGGTTCATCATTTAGGAAATTTATTAGCTCAAAAAAATCCTGACATTATTTTGCCTAATCAATTAAAAATAGATTTGAGTGAGGCAAATATTTATCTTGATTTTCACAATTATCAGTTCGTAACAAAACCACGCAACAAATATGGAGGAGGAATAGCTATTTTAATTAGAGAAAGAATTGAATTTGAGGAATTTTCTTATGAGGAATTCAATTCCGAACTCCTTTGTATAAAAATAAATCTAGGTTAGAATAATGAATTAGCTGTATTTAGTCTTTATAACCTAACCCAATGTGCTTCTGAACTTTGAGCTTTTTAAAACAGTTAATAAAAAATGTAAAAACTACTTTTAGGTGGTGATCTAAACGTTAGAACAAAGCAAATAGGCTGCATAGGGGAAAATGAAAACAGTTTAATGCTGGAAAGAATAAATAATGAGTTAAACTTTTCAGTAATCAATGATAAGCGCCTTACTTTCAATATTTTTAATAAAAATTACTTTGAAATTCTTGAATTTCAACTTAATTAATTGAAAAAATTACCGACTTCAATGTCTTAAATAGTCAAGACACGACAAGTGACCATTTCTAAAATCAATTTCTATGGGCTATCAATTATAAAATAAATCAACAGGAAAAAAATTTAACTTTAATAAAGCAAACTGGCGATTTTTTAGCAAGATTTAAAATTCCAAAATAATTAATATCCCTGAAAGTTATCTCACTATACATCAATTAAATGATAAAATTACAGAAAAAAATCATTTCTGCATCACATAAAAGCATTCCTTACCTTAATAGAAAATCTACAAAACAAGTCTTCCCCCGAACATAGTTAACTAATTAAAGAACGAAGGAAACTAAGGAGAAACTTCCAAAAAACTCGCTGTTAAAAGCTCAAACAAAAATTTAATCAACTTACATTTGAGTTAAAAGCCTCTTTAAAAAAATTCTAGAATCAAAATTGGTTTGATTTTATCGAGAAGATGGGAAAAAAACACTGTCAAGTAGACCATTTTGGAGAAAAATAAATAAATTTAGATCAAAAAAAGGATCAAATCCCAAATTTGATTTTAAATGACAGGGTATTCAAAACTAAGAAAAGGGAAAATGCTTCGGAGAACTCTTACTTTCAATATTTTGTCCTAATTTGGGATTAAATTTAATAGATCTTTAAAAAGATTTCGAACTCTTAATTCTTTAGAAATCATGGTGAGTGTAATTTTGATTAAATGATCCAATTTGCATTAATGAATTAATTATTGCTGTAAAAAGATTGATAAATGAAGCAGCATCAGGACCTGACCAAAATCATAACTTTATGTTAAAAAACTTACCTAGAACAGAAATCACAGAACTTTTTAATTCATCTCTTAGAGAAGGTAAAGTCCCCAAAGCGTGGAAAACTTCGAACATTACTATGATTCAAAAAAGGCCTCTATTTTACAAGATCCTTTATATTATAGACTAATTCTAGATTATACAATTTTTAGAACAAAGATCACTCCTTATTCAGAAGCAGTCTGGATTTAGGAAACACCGGGGAACATCAAATAATCTTTTCTTTTTAATTCAAAAAATTGTAGAATCGTTTAATAAAAAAAAAGAGTTTACGGTCTGTTTTTTGATATTTCTAAAACCTTTGATAGGGTTTGGCATTAAGGTTTACTTTTTAAATTGATCAAATTGAATTCACCTCATTACTTGACTCACTGGATTTGATCCTTTTTAGACTCTAGGACATTAAAAGTTAAATGTGAATGAATAATGAATACTCTCTGCTTTATTAAGTGACTTTCTACATTTATAACAAAAAGGGGAACATTGAAAAAAATAAAATAAATACACCAACGAACTAGAAAAATGGTTTTTTAAACGGAAAATGAAGATATCAGTTGAAAAGTCGTGTTCAGTAGTCTTTTCTAAATATAAAAAAGAGAGTGATAATCTAAACTTAAAAATTTATGTTAACATAATAGTGAGCCAAAAAGAAATCAAGTTTCTTGGCATTAAATGCTTAAATTCATTTTCAGAAAATGATATAAAAAAACTACAAGCAATTCAGAATACAGAAGTCAGATTTAATCTAAAGTTAAAATATTATACTCCCTCAAACATGTTCCATCATGAGGCTTTTAATAAACTTAAGTTTCTAACAGTCTCGAATCGCCTTTTTGAGTTGAATGAGAGATATGTTGGGACAGGACTGAGTCATTCTATTCCATTGGTTTTCAGACTAGTGGATGAATATAAACAAGTTTTCGAATCAAGATATATTGAATACCCTACTCCATTGTGTAATTGCTCCCTAATTATTTCCTTTTTTTTCATGATTCTTCAACTAACTAAACTTTTGTCACATGAAAAAACCTATTTCAATATATGTCTTTTAAACTTTAAATTTTTTTTTTTTATTTTATTGTTATTTCATCTTATTTTATTAACTCTATTTTTATTTTTATTCATTATTTTTCTTTTTTTTTTTTTTACTTTATTCTGAAGACGCTCTTGCTCGGTACAGAAAACAAATAAATAAAAAAAACAATTATAATTTTTATCAGTTTATAATTTTAAAAAATGGAAAATCAAATATTTTCTGTCAATTTTAAAATTTAATTCCAAAACAAGGAATTATTTAATATTAAAAAGAACTTTGATTCATTTATTACTGGGCATATTTTGCGTAAATTCATCGAAAAGGAAATTAGTCTTAAGCTTCCAAATTTTCATATATTAAACTCATTGATGTGCAATAATCAATATAAATCTGAGATAAATGATTTAACTTTTATTTATTCAAATTAAGAAATCATTATCAATTTAAAACAGCTTCTTTTTGGACTTTTTGAATTTTATCTATTTGTTTTTAAATTTTTAATAATTCAAAAATGGAGAATTAAAAACAGATTTAATATTTGAACAAGATAATTCATAAAACAATACTAGTAACATAAAAAATTATGAAGAAGTAGCTATTTGTAATAACCCTCCTCAAACAATTTCCAATCGATCATCTGATAATAATGAAATAAATTTAGAACAAAATTCTGAAAATAAGGATCTTGTTAATAAAATTAGACGAATGTCAAATGAAAAAAAATATATTAAAAATACTCCTGATTTAATAGAAAAAATTTTAGAATTTGGCATCAAGGTGTTATTAGGCTTATCGGCTCTTCTCATGCTTGAAAAATAATTTTTTTCATTCATTATTTTATCATTTTTTGATTGTTTAATTTGGTCTTTGTTGAATTTTTAAGAAGTAATAGTCCTTCAAAGCAAGCTTGTATAGAATACGCAAAAGCTTTGATTATTTCTTTTCCTTGTTATTTTATTATTTAATTAAATTTTTTTTAATTTTATGATTGTATTTTTCTGGGAACATACTTACGACCCTTACGAAACTAATTCTTGATTTTTGGCCAAGTAGATCGGAAACAATTTATCTAAAAATCTATTTATAAAAACGAGAGTATACAAAACATAAAATTGATGAAACTGAAAATGAGGAAACAAATTCAAGTTTATCGATTGAAGAAATAGAAATTCTGATCTTGTTTACTAAAAAAAATTTATAAATACAGACGAGAAAAAAGAGAGATATTCGTGACATTATGGAAAAAACTTTTTAATTGGATAAAAAACTGTTCCCTAAGAATATGATAATCTTCGAAATGGTTCCCATGGCATCGCGAAAGGTTCCCAAAATCTAAAGGGAATAAAAAATTAGAAAGCATCTAAATACCAATTGATTGATTATGTTTTGCAAAGCTTTATGGTAAATTTTTAACAATTTTTTTCTAATAATAATAAATTTTATTTTCTGTATTTTAAGTTAGTAGTTCCAGTAGAAGAAATATTTGGGTATTTAATATTGATTATCGGCCTCAACTAATTTATTCGCATTCTTTTTTTGAAATTATATTTTGTACACATAAAATTTTAAAACCATGTCTAAGTGAACTAAAAAGCTTTTTTTTTCTGTTAGCATTTTGTTCTTAAACAAATTTTTTTTTAAAATTTTATGTTTGACTTACATTTTTAAAAAATAACCTTAAATATCCAAAAAAAATCTTTTATTTTTCCTTAGAAACTAATTCTGAATTTTATAAAAAGATATTAATTTTCATCAATTTTCGAAATCTCTCAGAATAATTACACAGTTTTGTGTTTTAATTCCTTGTTACTTCTTGTCATATTTAAATTAATTTTTTTATTACACAAATATTTGTAAATTTTTTTTTCTTACACTTAATCTGTGTTTAACTTTCCACAATTAGTGATGATCCAAATTTGATACATTTTTGTGTTTAATAAAACACTAAATGTGTTAAATTTTTACACATTTTTGTTCCATTGTACGACTGATCTTTACTAAGACTAACAGCCAAATTATTCAGCAGAGAAATTTTTGTCGAGATTAGACAAGTATTACTGGATATTTCTCTGTAAAATTCAGATTATTTAAAATTCAATATAGAATTTATTAAAATTTGAATTAAGATGATAAGGTATAATGTGCAACCAAAAAAAAATTGTTCTCTTTCGCTTTTGCTGTCATAGCTATTTTTTTATTAAAATACCCGAAGCACAGCTTAATATGCGAGTAACTAGACGTTAGTTTATTAATTACAGTAGCAGCCGTTCACACATACAATTCTAGACAAAATTGAAATAAAATTAGAAAAAAATTATTATTTATTTATTTCGTTTTTGTATTATTAAAAAATTTAGTTGTTGCATAATTGAAAATTATGAATAAAAAACTTATTGAATAAAAATAGGAAATAAAGAATAAAAAATAATTATTGACTAAATTTTTTAATTGTCTCATTTATAATCAATCTCATTCTTTTCTCTTCTTCTAATCTTGGCGGTAAAGATTTTGATTTAGATATTTTTTGTAATCGTTCAAGTGTGAAAGGCATTATTAAAAAATCGGTAAATGAGTTTGAATGAAAAGGAAATCGGCCCGCGAATTAAATATTTTCAGGTATAAATGTTAATTTAATTATGTATATTTTCATTTGCTTTTTTTTCGATTTTTTTCCAAAATATCATGGAACAAAAAAATTACATATATATAGTATACTAATATCAATTTTCGACAAAAATGATTTTTCGAATTCTCCCGATTTTCAATACTTACACTCACATTGCTTAGAAAGCTCGTCACGACCACTCGTTCCTCGCAATTAAAATTTCGTGGTGATCCTCTTCCTCTTGTTTTTAAAGGGGTTACTGAGTAGATAAGGCTGAATTGTTGCTGGTACCCTTTCAAGATTTGTTTCTTACTGCTATGGCCTTTTCTAAATTATGAATTCTTCAATCATTAAATTTTCAAGTTAGTGTAGCTAAATGTGTATTTAATTTTTCTGACAAATTCGAATTTTCGAGTTTGTTTTTTAAAATTGTTCGCGTGGTTCAAAAGAAATGTTTACAAGTTGTTGGTTATTTATCATATCATTTCTAAATTGATCAATAATGTGATCTTTCAATTTAATAATTCTTTGTATGTCCTTAAGCAGAAAAAGATGATTCTTTAAGTATGGAAAATTCAGCGTTATATATGTATCAAGATTATGTAGGATTTAGATTTTGACTTGTCATTGATTTTGTTCGGTTAGAGGTCTCTAGTATTATGCATATATGCTTTTATCCATTATTCTTTGAAGTCCACTGTAGGCGTACTCAGGAGGTTTCATATTTTCTTCCATTATTTATATTTTTTAATTTAGTTGTTAAAATTTTTCATTTTTAATTCTTAAATCTCTTATCTATAGATATTGCTTTTCAAACAAAATAATGCTTAAAAGAGCTAGAGATGCTTAGGGTTAAATAAGCCTAACCTAATGTGCATCAAAAAAATCATTAAATGTAATTCAATGTAAAAGTGAAAGTTTCATATACAATGCAAAAATAAACCTGATTACAGAGCATCACAAGGATTCATTTAATTTTTTTTTTTTTAAAGTAATTATTTTTACTTAAAAGGAGAATTGAGATGCTAAAGTATAAATAAGACATCCTTATGTGTATCAAAAGAAAAACATTAGTCTACAGCCGAATTATTCAGAGTATAAATTTTTTGTCGAGATTAGACAAGTAATTCTGGATATTTTTCTGAAAAACTCAGATTATTTAAAATTCAATAAATTTAAATTTAAATTTGAATTTAGATGCTTTGGTTTAAATAATGCATGCTAATGTGCATTATAAGAAAAAAAAAATATTCGTAAAAATACTTTTAAAGTTGATTCTGAAAATAAGCTTCGATTTAGGTTTGGAATTAATTTTTTCAAAATCGAAAACTAATTTTTCAAGGAATTCATACGTTACCGTTTGATTTTCAGAAATCAAATTTCCGCTATATTCAAACCAATCCGAGCATTCAATGATATTTTTGCTGTATGCATAAATAATTTTTCAACATTCAAAATCATATGTGTTGACAAGTTGAAATATATGATATGATGATCTTGAAAAATTCACATAAGTAAAATCAACATAAACCCTGTAATTTGTCGATTGTTTTTTGTAAAAAATCCGCCACAAATACATGAATTATTAATCTTTTAACTCACTTCCAGTATAGATTTTAAATTGATTCTGTCAGTATTATGTTTAACATTATTTAAATAAACATAAAAAGCTAACCATAACCCTAAAACTATTCTTTGGCCGTTTCCATTTGAATTTCTACTTAATTTTTTGATCTTTTAACTAATACCTTCCAAAAAATTAATTTTAATTGTGCTTTTCGAGCTTTTACTCATGCTTTTATGTATTGAGTCTCTTTTTAATGTGATAAAGGGGACTATTTTATATTTTGATTGAAGTTTTACCTGAAAAGACAAATCTTCTCAATGAAAAGTTCATGTATTTTTTTGCAAAATCTAGTTTTTTATTTATCTGATATTCATTTAGTGTTGGACGTTTTCTAAGCCTTCTCCAGTAGAAGTTCATTTCTTTAAATTTCTTTAATTTCTCTATATAAAGCTACTGTTGTTTAACTTTTTTAAAATTAAAAACTTTTAAAACTTCAATGCATAAGTCTTAAGGAGTTTTTAATCCATCAGTTTTCTCAATTCTATCCTGGAAATAATTTAGATTTTTAAAAAACATCATAAAAAATTAATCTTAAATAGTTTCTGATTACTGGAGTGACGTTAAGATTTTTGATTTTTATAAAACGTTTGGTTCCAATTATCTGTACGATTTTTGAATAGATGTTTTCTAATTCTTATGGCCTTTAAGTCTCCTTGATTTAAAAAATTTCCAATTATTTAAAGACTCTTACATTTAGTGAAGGAATAAATGCTTCATCGTAGATTGTGCGAAGATTTTCTTGAATTTGTTTTAGCTCAATTCCTCTCTTGATCATTTGATCAGTTATTTTAATTGATCTTTGTTTTTTGTTTAAATAGTTCATTTTAATTTAAATCTAAAGGTAATAAATTAATAATTTAGATAATATAATTAAATTAAAATTAAAACAAAAGTGTCAACGGAAAGAAAATACATGAATTATTAACCTTTTAACTCACTTACAGTATAGATTTTAAAATGATTCTGTCAGTGTTAATTTTAACATTAAATTTTCTCATCAAGTATTGAAACTGCAAAAATAAAAATTGAAATATTTTTTTATTTTTATGCCAATTTAAATAAAAATCTATATTTTAAACAATAACCCTAACCCTAACAAACCCTATATAAAATATTTGAATTATCAATTATTTTGTTTTTTTCCTAAAATTGGACAATTATCTTCAAAATCATTCCAGATTCTTAAATAAAAAACTTATCTCATAATTTTAGAATTAATTAAAAATCTACCCATGTATATCAATATCCTTATGAATTTATTAAAAGTTTTTCTAAAATAAAATTGAACAAAATTAATTTTTAAATTTTTTAATCTAATTAATATTTAGATTTAAAAACTAAATTAAATTCAAAATTTATTTAAAATGTAGAATTTTAAAAAGTTTTGTTCTTAATATTATAGAGAAAATTTCTTAACAAAGCTGACAGTTTGCTAAATCACATGCTCAAATGGCCCAAAACTCTTTTTAATAAAGATGCCATATTTTTGTAAAAATAAAAAATAAATTTTTATCATAATTTAATCCTATGCTATCAAAAAGAGCAAATTAACTCAAGGCAAGTCTGAGGAGTTTTTTAAGCTCCTTTTTTTAAATATAATTTGAATTTTTGCAATCGGGCTTTCTGGTAATAACAAAAAAAAACTAAAAAAGATAAGAAAACGTTCTTTTATCAATTGCAATATTATCTGAAATTATTAAAATTTTTCCTTTCTTTGAGGATAGAATAATAAAGTAGTTTATTGCAACGCATTAAATGTGGAAATTCTGATAACAGATTATGTTCAAGTTATATTTTGAAATTATTTGTCTATTTTTGCTTTAAAAATTCGCTTGATTGAGCTTAGACTGCATCCACTCCCAGCATATTCCGGTCAATGATTTGTGAAGAAATTGTACCGTTGAGCAAAATTCTTGATTTTTTTTTTTTAATTTTGTATTGATGGCTTCTTGTATTTCTGCTTGAAAAAGTAATAATAATAATAATAATAAGCTACAGCAGAAAGCAAAAAGTAGCCTCGTTATGGTAGCTGTCTGTTTTTAACATAAATCCAATTAAAGAAGTTTTTTAATTAATATGTCGTATGAATGTTGTTGAAATGTATTAGAAAAAATAATTAAAATATAAATAAATAAATTTACTGATAAAAAAAATTTCTTGGAAAAAAAGTTAGCTGAAGAAAGCAATATAGGCCAGTATTCAATGAATGAATAATATATTACTGTTGAAAGAAAAAATTTCAAAAGTTTTTAAAGTAAAAAAATTTAATCAATTGATATTTTATACAATGCCCTGGTCAGATTACAAATTTTACAATAATTTTTATTATTTTTTAAAGCCTTATTTTCCTTATTCAAATCAATTAAAAGAAAGATTCAATATCTACAAAACTATAACTTTGAATTTTGAAATTTTGGATGCATCTTAAAATTATTTATCTGATTAAATTTATCTTTATCTTTAAGAAATTATGATAGAAAAAATTTTAAATTAGTTTTAATATATTTAAAATTTTTATAGATTGAAATGTTAGAAATTGTTTTTTGATAAAATATTTATATTTTTTTAGTTTTTACAAAAATTATTTTTTTCATTTTTTATTTAATTTTCATGAAATTTTAGAATTTATTCATTTTACGTTTAAATTATATTTAGCTAAATTGAATAATTTAAATTAATTTTGGTATTAAAAACCAGTTAATATTTGTTTTAGATTTTTTTTAAATAAAGCTTAAATTTTCCAAATTCCATATTTTAACGGGAAGACGCCATCTCATAAATTATTATGCAAAGTTTGTTTAATGAATCTAAATCTAAGCAGAATATTTAACTTGATCGTTATCTTGCTTACTATCTCTTGTTGAGATAGTACCCACAAAATAGCCCTATAAATTAAAAATTATAATAGTGATAGAAATTAACTAATGAAATGTTAGATTAAAATTTGTATACAACAACAAAAAAAAATACTGAACTTTTGCAATTATAAACAAAAATCTAATAATGAATCCGTTGATGCTATGTATTAAAATTTTATATTTAGAATTAAAAGTTCTATTCATAATTTAAATAATTTTAAGATTCATTTAAGATAAAATCTTTGAAAAAGAATGTTCCAGTTGAAATATCTAATTATAATATTTTTATTACTCTTAAGCGTCGTTTACAAGAATGAATATTATTATCTAAATTGGCTCACTTAAAAGTTTGGCATTAAAATTTTGAATTAGATAACACTATGTTTAACTAGACTAGAAAATTAAAAAAAGCATTTTTTTAAATTTATTACTTAAAAAATCAAGAAATTGAAAACCTGTTCAAAATTTCTTATCAGAAAAATTGTAATTTTTTCCAAGTTTGTATATTTGAATATATTTTTTATCTAAACTCTGTTTCAAATTAACCATTATATTGTCTAGTTTATCTTGTTTTTAGCATAGAAGCATTAAAAACTATTTTTAAAAGTTGTATTTTTTTATTTTAAAATTTTAATTCTTACTATTTAGAAAATTTGAGAAAAATGAAGTTGTTAATATCTACAATCATATTTGTTACTTTCAGCTGTGTTATAGCCGAAGAAACCAAAGAATCTTCACCAATTAGTTGCTATGTTTGTAACGAACTTGAGGACAAATCATGTGGTGATGTATTCAAACCCAAAGATGTTCACCGTCAACAATGTGTAAATGGAGAAAAATATTGTAGAAAAATTGTTCAAACTGGTAGAAATTTTTCGATAAATTTTAATTTTTCAATAAATTTAATTATATTTTTTAAGTAAATGATGTAACAAGCATAGTAAGACAGTGTGCTAAAGAAATTTCTGATCAACATGCAGAGGATTGTTACAAAACTGCAGGAAAAGCAAGTCAAACAGTCTGTACATGTCTTGGCAGTTCGGAACCATGTAACAATGGTCTCAGAATAAAATCTTCAATAATTGGATTCATTATGTCCATCGTTCTTTCAATAGTTTTACTCAAATAAATAGTTTTTTCATACCATTCTCAAAACAATCATTTATCATGCAAATAGAATATTAATCAAATTTTTTTTAATCTTTTTTTCTCAAATAGTCAAGAATTTAAATATGCATCTCATCAAATGGCCAAAAATCATAGCTGAAAACAAAATAAAAATTTGTCTTTAATTAAATTATAGACTGTAGTTCAAATAATTTTAAAAAATTTCGTTCTTAATAATTTTAATAAACATTATAATATACTAATAAAATATTTAAATTAAAAATTTTCAAATTTTTTACTCTAAACAAAGCTCTAATTTTTTTCAATCATAAAATGTTGTTAATAAAATATCGAAAGTTAAAGTAGATTTTTAAAACTTATCAAAAAAATTTTAATTCATTTATATTTTCGTTACTCTTCCGCAGCAAATTAATCAATTTGAACTATTCGATTCTTTTTTCAAATATTCTTGCTTTTCAAGAATAATAAATAAATTTAAAATTTAAATAAAAAAAATAGTATTGAGTTTGAGTGACATTCACTCAACTCTCATTCAATGCGCAATTTTTTGCATGAAAAATTTGAAAAAAAAAAATTTGTTTATCTTTTCCAGTGTATATTTAAAAAAATCTTCTTAAATGATTAATAGAATTGTTTCTAGATAAAATACAGTAATTTATTTATTTTAAGCTGATAATCTTATGGTCTATGGAATTAAGCTAACATAATATTTTCTATAATTTTAATTTTAGCAAAAATTATCTAAAATTTTTGTTTTAGCCTTAGCATTAAGCATGCTTCTGGTTATTATTAATTTATCCTTGATTGTTCCGCTATTTTAATTGCATATTATTTTGCAAATCTTTCTATTAAAGCATTTGAAACATGAATTTTTAATAGCACCATAGCCAATCTTGCTAGTCTTGGCAATTCATCCATGTATTGATTGCAAAAAGTCATGTTTTTAATTCCTGTAAAAATCTCAGTTTGGGTAAGAATGTTGGCCAATTTTAAAATTTACTTTTCAAATTCAACTTCGATTTTGTATATTTCAGATTTCTTTTTTTTTTTTGCGTTGCACCATCCTTCATAACATATTTTATCTCTAAAAGAACATTTCTTCATTTCCTGTCTGTTGAATTGTGAGTTGAGGTAATTTTGAAACGATTGTGTCTTTACCTTTATCGGTATCATCAAAGAAAAACTTCAAGTAAACTGACTTTAAAGAGTGAAGGTCTTTTCTAACAAAATTTTGACAAAATTCTTCCCTAATCAAGCTTTTAACTATAGCCAGTTTAAGAGCAGTAGCTGCGTACATGAAAATGAAGTTTGAAATTTTTTATTATTAAAATATTTTGAAGTTATTATTAACCTGATATATTTCTGATTCAGACTCAAACTTAAATTTTCTTTAAAGCAGACAATTAAAAGAATTGCAATCTAATTTAATAATTAATTTATAACCTCGAAAAACATTATTTTAAAATCATCAAAAAAATTATCATTCATCTTAGATTCGATCCCCAGTCTTTGCTTGATAAATTAATAACAAATATTTTTTGGAATTCACCTAATTTGATCAATATTTGTCAAAAATTTTAAAAAACTTACATTTTTCTAATTTTTAAATTTAATTATTATTAATAATATTGAAATAATAACATTAATTTTATGAAAAATCAAGAGGCATTGAACGAGGAGCGTTTACAAAAAGTTGAAATAAAAAATCTCAACTACTTAGTCAACTATTCTATGATTCCATTTGAGAATTCAAGCTAAAAGATTTTATTTGAAATGTATTTTCTAAATATAATTTTTTTTTGTTTTTCACTCTTAAAAATAAGAATTTTTTATTTTTTTTAAAGTTGAGCACGCTTACTCAAAAAAAAATGCGTGAAATTGTTATTATTAATTTTTATTTTAATTTCATCAGATCAAAATACTGTTTCCCTTTTTCGATATTGCAGCATCATAAATCAAAAAGCAACTTTGGCTCATGCATTAAACACCATCTCGCCCATGTAAAAAGGTTCTTTAATTACACTTCATCCTCAAAGACATGTTTTAAACTTTTGCTAGTTCGGTATTTTTAGATTTTGTCTAAGATTTTAACAATAAAAACCATCTGGCAAAGCTGTGTTTTTATTTATGGTGCTGCAATATCGAACAAGGAAATCAGTTTATTAATCTCTAATCTTATATAAGTATCACTGATTCAAGGCTTTTAATTTTTAAACAGTTTAAATTAAAATCATTATTTTGTATTTTTCCAAAATAAGCTTTATTTAGAATATAAAAAATAAATTAAAAGTTTCAATTAATTAAAATTTTAAAAACATATTATAAAAAATTATTTGGAAATAAATGAATAAAAAAAAACTTGTCATTAAATAATTAGTATTATTTATGTGCATAATTCTTATAAATTAAAAAAAAATGTTTATTAAAAAATATTACTAAAACATTCACAAAGCTTCAAATAACTAAATAATTCTAGATTTAGCTAAAATTCAAAATCCAGATAGATAGGCTTTGATATTGTTGTCTTTATTTATTAAGTTACTTCACAAAATTTATTGAAATCTTGTGATCATTATAAATATTTTAAAGAGAAAAAAATTATAATTTCTATTTCTAATTCAAATTATTTATTTTTTATATTTTTATTCATCTAGAAGTAGAAACATTCGAAAATGGCAAAATCTCCAAGATATAATAGACTGCATATATGTGGTCCCGGCTTGTCGATTTGCTGTTCATTGATTAGCATTTGGGGTATCATAATGTTGGCAATCGTAGGTGGACTACTTTCAGCTAAGAGCGCAGCTTTTATTGAAGATATCCCTGAAGTTGAAGAACATAGTTTGTCCTATGAGCAGAGATTGAATAAAGGCTTTGATTTGGCCGCTACCAATTGCTATGGTGCTGTCGGTCTTTATGCAGCTTGCCTGGTATTTTGTGGTATTCAGGTTTTTTTTAATGTCAAAGCAGCTTCAATGAAAAATTAAACCTAAATCGTAACCCTTTTTGTTTAAATTATTTAATAATAAATGTTCATAATTCTTTTTTAGTCCCAAGTGGGTCTTATGTCATTAATCTAAATTTTAATCGTTCCATTTCGTAATAAAATACTCTAGCTAATTATTAGTGTTTTTTTAAATTTTCTAAAAACCTATGAAGTAAAAATTTTAATAATTTTCTATCTTAAAAAAATATGTTTTTGTAATCAATGGTTAATAATTCTCAAATAATTTTATGCTTTTTAAAATTTATCATTTATTCCAAAACTTCATCACAAAATTATTAATTTCTGTAATCACTAAAAGAACGGTTAAAGAAATTTCAAGAAATAAGCTTTCGGTACTATCTTGCTGAGAGAAACATGCACCAATACCCATAATAACATGCAGAGTTGTTTAAAAGTCTCAAATTAAATTCCAATTTTCATTCTGATTTGACAAAAAATATCTGGAACATCAAGAAACTCAATTTCATCATTCAGGCATGTAAATTACAGACAGATAAAATATAGACAAATAATAACAAATTTTTTTACCGTTTCAGGTGGCTATTGTGACTGCAGCCACAATTTGATCTGACTTAGGCATGCCAAAGTCATGATGAAAAGATAATGATTCTTCTAATTTAAAAATTAATATTTAAAATTTCGAAATTCAAATAGATAAAACTCCCTTTTTAATATTAAAAATTCAGCAAAAAGTTTTCCTTTTTTGATAAATTAAAATCAATTGATAATTTAAAAAAAATACTACTACATACATTGTTGCACCTTTTTTGCATTATTTTTTTTTACGTAAATCAAATCAATAATCAATTTTAAATCTTATTTATTTTTTTCTTTTGTTTTATTTTTAAATGAGAAATATTATTTTAGGGAGAATTTTTGTTCAATTTTTATTTGAATTTCAAAACGCCGACCAAAATGCATTACTTTACACTTATCAGCACTCAGTCCCATACGCCACACAGATCTTTTTGTAACATCGCTCTTTTATACAATTTACTTACTATGCCGAGTATTTTTGAGTCATCTTCAAACAATTCAATTCTTTTTGAAACGCATTCTCGGAAGTAATTTATGGATAAATCAAATAGCAAGTACAGATCATAGAGAAAGTCCACTCAAAACTTCTGATCACTTTGAAATTCCATCACCAATTAAAACTCAAAAAGTCTTCAAACCACCTAACTATTTTCTCTCCTAACCCATAACCACGCAGTTTTTGAAGAGGTCGTTGATGCAATATCAAAAGCTTTTGAAAAATCTAGTATTTCATCAAAACTGTTGCTCTTTGTTAATTCATTCGTCATCATATCAAGCATTTCAAGTAGGTTTGTGACACGTTCTTTCTTGAAACAAATCCATGTTGACTTCCATATATAAGATTTTTCTTCTGAAGGTAAAGCTTCCTTCTTAGATGGTCTCTGACAAAAGCTTCTTTGTACAATAATATTAAAAAAAAAAACCTTTTCTTAAATGAAAACTCAAAATTACTTCAAAAAGATCTTGATTCTTTGTTGGAATCGACGAACGAATGGTTAATGAGTTTTAACAAAGAAAAATGTAAGGTGATTCACTATGGTAAAAACAACTTGAATTTAA
>VANL01001106.1:0-17597 GCA_006352455.1 Brachionus sp. 'Tiscar' | reverse complement strand
AATAACACCCATTTCTTAAACAAGAAAGGTGTTAGTTTATGTGTATAAAATTTCAGCCATTTTGACCGACTGGAACATATTTTTTTTCTATTAAACAAAAACGGTCATTTATTATTGAACACCCGTTATTTAATTTATAAACTTTTATTTATTAGAACTAAAAAACAGGTGTTAATAATAATTTAATTTAACAATGTATACACAATATAAATATTAATTTTCTACTATAATAGTACCCATATAATTAATAGATATTTTAATCATATTGCAACCATGTGGGCTGAAAAGAAGGCTTTAGTACCCTTGAAAAACTTTTCCTAAATTATTTTTTAAATAAAAAACTGTTGTTAATAATAAATAATAAATTAGCTAATTAGAAAGGCACATAAATGAGTTAAGTTATTGAAAATTTTTAAATTTTATTAAATTTAATTCAAACATTAGCACAAACAGTGTTGGCGATTAACACTCAAAACCCTGAGGATTTTTTTGTATCCCTTGTGTTGCCTTTTCTTTTTAATTTTTATTCCATGAAAATAATATATTTGCAACAAAAATAAATTAATTTTAATATTTTTTATTTTAGATATCTGATTTATTTTAGAAAATTATTACATTTATTTAACCAAATACAAATAAAATAAAAAAAAGATATGATATAAGGTGCCGAAAAAAAACCCTGGTGTTGAATGTTAAGTAAATGTTCTATCCGCTTTGGAAGAAATAATCTGTTTGCAAAGAAATTGAATCGGTCCAATCAATCAAGAACTTTTGTCACTTCCAATTTCTTCAAATAAAACTAACATTTTAATTATTATGCAGAATTGTATAATAAAGCATAATTTTTGAAAAATTAAACAGGCCTGTAAAAGAATCATGGTTTACACTGAGATGATAAATTTGTAAGAGAAAAAAAAAATTGCTCAACCAACCTTCAAATCAATTTAATAAACAAGCTTTTCTCAATTTTCTTGGCAAAAAGCTGATTTTTACGCTCTACTATTTTATCTAGAAATTTTACAAATGATTTATTTTATGCATTAAATCTCAAATGAACTTTACAAATATATGTAAGGACAAGAGTGAGCCACTTTATTCCAGTTACTGTCAGACTAGTGAAAGAATAAAATTTAAAATTCTAATTCATCTTTATTTATTTTTAAATTTGAATAATTATTAGCTCGTTACGCAAAAATATGCTAAACCTAAGTTGGAAAATCCTAATTTAAAAAAAAATTAACAAGTTTTTTTTTTTATAAGAATGTTTTTTTCTATTTAAAAATAAAAAATTTAGTCACTTAAAAATTAAAAAATCAAATAATATTGAAATAAAACGGCCTAATTGTTGGTCGATTGATCTTTATATTTGACATTAAAAAAAAAAAAAATTTAAACCTCAATCAAGCGTCAAAAAATCTAAATTAACATTTCTAATTATTCAATTTATTTAATAAACAAAAGCATTCCTTTAAACCAAGTAAAATAAACACATGTTATTTCCCAACCAAATTAAAATTTTACAACCAAGTTAAAAATTTAACATAGTTTTATCACGATGAAAATAATATTTCTATTTTACATTCAAAATAATAGAATAAAATTAAATAAAATATTCAAGAAAAAATTTACGATTTTTTAAAATGGAAAATTTCAACGAACCGTCTGTAATTCGTTCGCCAAGTTCTGAGTGGAAGACCAAAAGCCGACCTAAATTGGTCAAAAAACCTAAAGCTTCCTCTTTTGCCAACAACATTAGCTCAATTGAGAATGAGCCGTTTATATTCTATAATCAAGAGCATATTGACTTGATTAAAAGCTACGTAAGTCAGCGAATTAAGGTACTGGTAATAATGAGAGGTGCTTCTGGATCAGGAAAATCAACGTTGTCAAAGTAAATAGGTTAAAATTAAAATATGAATTTAAATGAATTGTTTTGAAGAAAGCTTAAGCCTCCTAATCAGGGTATTTTGATCAGTGCAGATTCCTATTTTGTGAATCCAAGAACCAATACATATGTATTCGATAGAAATAAACTGACCGATGCCCATTTGGAATGTAAAATCAAAGGTAGTTCTTTAAAAAAAGAAATTATTAGATAAGAGCAATTAGCTATTTTGTAATTAAGCCACAAATGCGATGAAAAATTTGGTCTCTCCGGTCATTATTGATAATACCAATATTAAAATTTGGGAATTTAAGCCTTACATTAAACTTGTAAGTTGAATTTTACTTTTAAAAAGCAACTTTATAACCCTAATTTATATATGGTTTTGCATTATGTTTAAATGATGTTTTGAGACCGAGATAAAACTGAATTTAATTTTAGTATCTCATTAAATGTGAAATTATAATTCAAATACTGCACACTTTTCTACCCTTCTTTTTATATGAATTTCGATATTTGGCTTTTACCTTTTATTTGACGTAATAAAAGCTGGTTTCGGAGATAGCTTGAATTCAACATACTTAACTATTTTGTTATGCTACAATCGGAGTTTTAACATAAAAATTTTTTTTGAAAAAAAAATATTCTTGCCATTTAATGAGACACTTAGATTGAAAATTCAGTTTTATCCTGGCCTTAACACTAGGTTTTTTGAACCCCTTTTTGACTGTTTTTTTAGCATAAAAAACTTTCTAAGCTTCATATTCATTGATTTGATTAGAATTTTTTTTGATAAAATTTAATTGTTTTTTAAAATAAAAATTAATAAAAAAAACTTTAATTTTGATAACTAAATAAAAATTTTAACTATTTATATTTGTTCTTTTTTAAAAATTAAAAAATGTTTTTTTTTAGCTCATTTTGGTGTTAACGGTATTAAAAAATTTAGGTCCTCTAGTGTTAAAAAGGCATTGTGAAATTTAGTACACAAACAAAATATTAAAAATGCAAAAGCGAAGTTCTGTAAACTGTAGCACCTGGTACATCCTTTATTGTACTACTTTAAGTTGAAGTAAATAAACAATAATTTATTTTTATACTAAAATTCTGAAATTTTCAGATGTTTTGCAGAGTTTTGCACAATCAATATATTGGTGATATAAAGAATACACCAGATCCTACAGTTTACAGAACTTTGCTTTTGCATTTTTAACATTTTGTTGTTGTTTTTGTACTAAATTTCACAATTTCTTTTAAAACTATATTCAAAAATAATACATAAAACATGTTTTATGTCAGGAAAAAAAAAAATTTTCGTTTTTAAACCCGAGGTTTCTACGGTTTATATTTATTAGATTCAGTTTGTTTTACAAATTTTAATGTTTTCTTATTTTATAAAGAATGTAAGCTGCGCGTCATTCAATACGTATCTATATATCATTTTTTAGAGAAAAAAATTCTAAGATCAACGGTATATAATATAATAGCTTATTATTACAAATAAAACACTGAAAAACTTGAATTCTTTATATCGGACTTAATTTTTGAAATGTGTAAGCCAGAGTCTACTTTTGCAAAACTCAAAACTTAAGTCCTTTGTTTTCCCAATTATTTAAGCCCTTAAGTCCTTTATCAACATTTATTGTTGCTTTGATCAAGCCATTCTGGTTTTTAAACTTTACATCTTCCTCCAATGTTTAACTGAAATTTGTTTATATTCACTGATTTAGCAGTATGATTTCGACCATTATCCACAATGATCTCAAACTTATGCTCTTTGAACTCAGTCTTAAACTCTAACATCTGAAAAAGCCTTTCAAATTGAGAAAGATGTAAAGATAGGAAGATGTAAAGAGGCGAAAATGGCGAAAACAAAGGACTTAAGTTTTGAGTTTTGCAAAAGTTTTGCAAAAGTAGAATTTGGCTTACACATTTCAAAAATTAAGCCCGATATAAAGAATTCAATTTTTTTTTGTTTTATTTGTAATAATAAGCTATTAATATGTTTAAATACCATTTAAACTCTAATTCTTTTTACAAAAATTTACAATTTTGCACTGTTTTTTGGCAATTTTATTTTGAGAAAAAAAGACAAAATAAAAAAAAACTCTTTATTGTCCCATATGTAAAAATTACTAAGGAATTCAATTTTTTTAGTTTTAAGATTATAGGAGCTACCATGGCTGAGTTATAAGAAACTTCTGGGTATTGGTCAAAAAATAAGGGTCAAGGACGATTTTGAACACAAAAAATAGAACTTGTCGAAACCAAATATCTAAATACCAGTATCTATTAAAATAACCATTTTTCTGTAAAAATTAAAAAAAAAATTGTAAATCGCATTTACCAAGCCTGAGATATTCAATTTTATCGAATATACTCTAAAAGCCAAAAAATTCTTTAAAGCCTTAAATCTCCTTTATTATATAAGAAACATATATAATAATATTATATATTGTTGATCTTGCTACAAAACGATATATAGGTATCTGGGAAAAAGCAATATCGATACGCATTGAATGACGGGCACCTTAACGCTTAAAAAAAGTTTTTAATTAAAATTTGACCAAGATAAAATTTTATTCTATTTACCTAAGAAAATGTTCACTTAAAAGAATAATTTTTTATTTAAATTAAAGTTTAAGTCCCATAGATAAATTGAAATATAAAAAAAAAGTGTAGAAAAATTTAACAGACAATTGAATGTCTATTAAGTAAAAAATTCAGTTTGTTATTGTTGACGGACCATTATCTTGTTCTTTAGAGTCAGTTCTTTGTGCTCTTTTAAGCATTGAATGAAATTCGTACAGAATAAACTAGGCTATAAGATTGAAATATCTTTATTAATCAAGGAAAACTCCAACACAATAAAGAATAGAACAAATTTATTTATGCAAGTTTGAATTATATCATTACCAGTGATAATTCAGTTTCCAAAATAAAACTTGGATACTTTATTAAGAATTACTAAGGCAATCTTAATAGAATTTGAATCAATAGAATAAGTCATTTATTTACACGCTAACTGACTTAGATTATTTAGCATAAAAAAATGGATTAAGTAAAAATAGTATTTTACCGGGTCAATTAGTCCAGAATTGTTACATTCGAAGAAACATAAAATCAAAAAACACTGACTCCTAGATAGCTAGATAGTGCAATTTATATGGGTCAAATATCTTAGTTAAATATTTTAAAATCTTTTCTTCAGAATTCAAATACTTTTGTACATAATTGGTTTTTTAAAAATTCTTTAACAATGAATAATTTATGCTTGTAATAAATTTGCCAAGATAAATCAAACTTTGTACTTGTTGAATCGTTGATTCATTCAAGATAAAATCGGTTTTAAAATTTGTTTTTTTTTTCAAAAAAGATTGATGCCGATTTTGAGGCATTAAATTCAATTTTCTGAATTAAATGATCAGATTTTAATCTAATCTATTACATGTAATTTTAAAAAGGAAGTGGAAATTTAATATCTTAATAAAAATTATAAGTTCTTTTATAAAAATTAAATACAGTACAATTTAAAATTAACTTTTTTTTCTGTATTTGACAAAAATATACTGAAATGAAAAAAATCAGGTGTTAATTAAAAAGGAATTAAGTGTTCAAATTTTTATTAAAAATTAATTTTCTTCATCTAGAAAATTTCTATTTTGCTCCAAATATCTAAGATACAGATTGATTTCTTCATCCTGCTTGATCCGTTTCATAATTTTCAATTTGGCTTTCTCGCGATCGTTTTTGCTTATTCGTTTGCGTTTATTTGAGTCACCTCCGAATAGACCACATTTTTTTAACTTCCGCTTCAATTTCTTCATTTGTTATTGCATTAGATATTGCATTTTCTTAAGTTTAATTTATCAGATAAAAGTTGTGCGATTTTCAGGAAGTTTATAATTTTTTCAAAACAGTTTTGTGTCAAAAAGAAAAAATTTTTGATAAAGGTATATTTTTCGGCGATATATTTTTCTTTTTTTTTAATACCGGATATTTTTTCGTTCAGGCTTTTTTTACTTTTGTATATTTTTCTTAAAATTAAAAAAGTATATTTTTTCCTTATTTAAGATTTCAGGATATTTTTGCTCAGTATATTTTTGGGCGGATATTTTTCCCCTCAGTACATTTTTATATTGAATCTTTTTTTCTTTCTTTTTCTTCTTAAAAAACGCTAAGAAAAGAAAAGAAATTTAGGAAATAAAAGCGTACAAGTTACTTTAAAATTGGACTTAAAAACAAGCCTGGTTTAAAAAAAATTAAACAAATTTAACTCAAAATTCTAATTGACTTTTTTATTATATGTCAGCAATTTTCGCGCAATTTGAATTAAATAAAATTATCATTGATTATCAAGTGGTAAAAAAATTCTAAGCTATATTTCTTTCAAAAAACAGGCTGTTTTAGATTAAAAATTTTTTAGAAGTTAAAAATTTTTAATATGTTAAATTCAATAAGTAGCATTATTGCATACTTAAATGAGTATTACATGAACTATAAATGTCCAGACGGGTCGTATATCAAACAGCTAAAAGATACAAGCAAAATGATTAGAATGGAGGTGAATTCTGCTGGTGTCAATCAGTGTCTAGAAGTCTTAGATAAAGTGTATGTGGAAAAAATTAGCTACCCTAACAAGGATGAGCTCTGTAGGAAAATTATTAATTTGTGTCATTTGATGCATAATGATATATCAAACAATACTTTTTATAAAATAATATTGTACAGGGTTCTGGATGAATCATTTAGTTAATTATAATTACTTTTCTTCATTATATAATGTTTTTTTTTTTTTTTTATTTTAATATGGTAAATTTTTTCTCAAATCGCTAATGTGGCGTAGTTTATTTTAAATTAATAATAATAATAATAATATGTCAGCAATTTTCGCGCAATTTGAATTAAATAAAATCATAATTGATTATCAAGTGGTAAAAAAATTTTAAGCTATATTTTTTTAAAAAAAAGACTGTTTAAGATTAAAAATTTTTTAGAAGTAAGCTATATGTTAAATTCAGCTTATCTTAAAAGCTTATTGAGTTTATCGATGATACTAAATCTGTCAAGACACTCAAGAAATTTACTGCTTGCATTAGGTACAATTTAATTACCGTAAACTCGTGTTGACGACTCTAAGAGTAAAGCTCAGATCTAACCTTTTTTCTTTCAGAGTTAATTACATAGTTTCTATGCTATAAAAATTAAATTTAACATTAGAAAGCCCGGCTGATTTATTACAAAAATTTCAAATTAAAATTTCAAGAATAATAAAAAAAAATTATTTAAAAATTAAAAAATTTTTAAAATTTTCACAATTTTATTTTTAGTTTCTTTGAGTAATTTCTTAAAACTTTATATCTTTGAGATAATATTAAGGTTTAAATTTTTCAAAAAGTGGTCTAAATAACCCTCGGGCTTTCTAGCGTTAAATTAGCTAGAAAAAACCCAGAATATGGGAAAAAGCCCAAATTTAGCTTTCACTCTAACAAGAAAAATGGTCTTTACTCTCAATACAAAAGAATAAAAATAATTAAAATTAATTTTTTCATGAGAGTTAAAGCTAAATTTGGGCTTTTTCCCATATTCTGGGTTTATTATATTATAGCTAATTCACTATCAACTAACTTGGAGTGTTGAACTTATTTTTGACGAGTATAATATTGAATTTTTCTAGTTTTTAAACAGATCTATCAAGCTGTCCAAATACTAAAATTATCCTCGGACCAATTAACCGATAAATAATAACAGACTGACTATCAATTAAATTATTTTTAAAATTAAAAGGCTGTTCAGCACAGCTACCAGATTGAAATAATAGAGCCAAAAACCCCATGGCGCAACAATTTAACATTATTGTGCCAAAAAAATAAACACAATGTTGAAGCATCTACAATCAAACGAACTCTAACTGATTTTGAGCCTGTGTGTTTGCCCAGTCTTATAGAACAGTGTAGACAAGATATTGCTAAAGATTCAGCTAACAAAAAACGCCTCTGTCCCACTGGCATCTTGGATAACTTGAATTTAGACAAAAATAATTGGTCTCGTAACAACAATTTTGGCTTATCAAACGTCTTATTGTCAAATTCTGACCAGCCTTTAGGAAAAAATTCAAGTCCATCTAAAGATAATGAAATTAATTTTTACTTGAATGATTCTTTAGCTATTTCTAAATCAACAGACATAACATCAACAGACTCGGAATATTTTGACTGTAAGAGCAAGGATACAGAAAGTCAATTTGGATCAAATAAGTCCGAAGACGATGATTTCAAGTCTTTTAGTATTAACGAAACAGACTCAAATGAAGCAATAAGTGAGCAAATAATGGAATCATTGGAAATTTTAAAATCAATGTTTCCCAGCATTGATAAAGATGTAATTGTAGACTTTTTGCAGAAATATGAAAACGATTTGAATACAGTAACAAATATTTTATTAGATTCGGTGAATTTCTTAGATATTCAACCTGTTCAAACATCAAAAGAACCAAATGAACAGTTGGTTCAAAGTTCAAAGATCTACCAAGTTAAATCATTGCAAGAAATTTGTCTAATTGAAATGGAAAAACTTGAATTGGTTATGGAAAAGATAAACAATAAAATAAAACTTGTCAAATCAAATGCAAAAATAAGTTCATTTTCTAGTGGATCTGTGTCACCAAAAGCAGCGCTTAATGTAAATGAATCAGTCCAAGATCAAGCCAAATTTGATGACAAAAGAGAAAATGATGAGCCCATTATTTTTTTGAAATTTGATAGACTAAAAACACTAGTTGACTTATTTGGAACAGCTGAAGAGCTTGAGACTTTTGATGGTAGAAAAAAAAATTAAAAATAAAATTTTTTTAAATTTGTTTTTTTTTTAGAAAATTGTGAAATTCCAATAGACTTGGATCTAGGCTTGAAAATTTATCAAAGCTGGAAAAAATCATGTAGACCTAAGGCAAGAAAGATTTCATCAGATCATTCGGATTACGGATCTCAAATTGAAAATGATGAAAAATTAAGCTTGGAGTTGTTTGATGCGATTAATATTCGTGATCCCATAGACAAAGTCCCGGTATTTTTATCCGATAAGGGCTTAAATACAGCCAAAATTTCATTAAGACAGATAATGGCGGAAGAATTGGCTGAGCAAAAATTAAAAGAACAATTTTTGAATAGTAAAAATAAAAAATCTGAAAAAGATTTAACATTTTTTGAAAGCATTGAATTGAGAAACTTTATGAGTAAATTGTCATGTCAGTCATCTGAGCAACAAATAGCTTATGAAGATCAATCAGAGTCCATTGCAAATAGAATAAAGTTAAAACAACTATTCGAAATGTACGAGCATTTAGTTGATAAAAGAATGATAGAAGAAATATTTAAAACAAAAAAGTAAGACTTATTTATTTTTTAAAACATTTTAAACCAATTTTTTTTGTTTTGCTGAGGATTTTTTTTTAATTTCAAGAAACTTTTGTTAATAAGTGACAAAACTGGCGTTAGATTTTTATTAATTAACAAAAAAATAATAATTAAGGATTTTTTTGTGAATTTGCAGAGTTGTATAAAAAAATTTTATGTATGGTTAATTAAGCATTTTTATATTTTAAATTAAACTTATTAGTAAAATAGAACAAGTTTAATTTTTATTTGAATAATTGAGGATATTGTGAATTTCTAAAACATAAAGAACAAAAATTCTTCCAGCTTTGATAATTCAAATTTGATAAAATAAAATATATTTAATATAATCCAACATAATGCAAAGTTTATTGAATAGTAAAAATAAAAATTTATAAAAATTTTTAGTTTATTTTTTATAAGATAAAAATCCTCAGATTAATCAAATAATCAATTAACTCTTGTTGATGTTTTATTTTTTGTCTTTTATTTTCATCAGAAAAATTATTTTAGGTAAAAAAGGTGAAACAAAGTTTGTTACACTAAGTTGCAGTATTTTTTTAAATACATTCTATTTTAGTAAATTTTAATTTATCAAAATAGGAAAAAATTTGGGTATGGTAAAATTTTTGATCAAATTTCATTTTTCATATTTGATAAAAACATTTAAAATGCGCAATTAAATTTCATCGCAGATTTTTAAATTTTTGTAATATTTCAAAGGTTTAAACTTTTGAAGAAGGATTTTAATTTCTAAAAATTCAATGAAATTTAATTGCGCATCTAAAATGTTTGGATCTTATTTGAAATATTAATTTTGATCAAAAATTTTACTATGCAAAAATTTGAATAAGAAATTGATATATATGTTTTCCAAATTCACAATACCAGAAATAAAAAAAAAAATTAAAATCCTTTTTTTAAATTTTAAAATGAAGTTTTTTTAATATATTTTAATAAAAGCTTATATAATGAAAAATAGAAAATACAACAAATATATTATTTGTACAAAAATTTTTTCAAACTTATTTAACTCGTTTCTTCAAGTTTCAAGTATAAATATTCTTGAAATTATTTTTTTTTGAGACTGAAAAAAATATTTGAAAAATCGCAATTTTTCTTTGTTATTTCAACATTGGATACATTTTTGTAATTCAAACACAAAAAATGAAATCAATAGTTTGTTAGTTTATTTTTATCTAATTAAAATAATAGATAGGAGATGACCCCGGGCAATTTTGAATGGTAATTAACCTCTCTATCAGCCACGTGAAATTTTAGAATTGATAAAAAAATTAGTTTACAATTACTTTTATGCATTTAGCAATTTTTAACATTTAAATAGATTAAATTTAAAAATTGCAAAAAAAATTTATAATTTAGTTTTGTATGAAAATTAAAGAAGCTTAATAACCGTAAATTTTGCTCATAATTAAATGTAATATAATCCGAAAAATTAACTAACAACTAGGCAAAAATATATTACAAACAGATTAGCATCGACCTTGAACAGCTTAAAATAATGAAATAATTAATTAAAAAATAATGGAAAGTTTTGAAAGGAAATTAGGCAAAAATTTTAAATATTAACATCTAAGTTTTATTAATTAAAAATTTTATGATAGGCTGTCAAATTACTATTTTTAGAATAAAAATATTCAAATTCCATTTTTCAAAAATTTCTTCCAACACAATCAGCCCCCTTCCCCCTAATTATTATTTTAAAAGAAAAGATTTTTGTTTTATAAAAACTTTTTGTTTTATAGATTATTGATAATTAATAAAAACAGTAGATATAGCATATTATACTCAAGTATATAATAATAAAAACAAAAACTCAAGTAGTTTAAGGACTAAGAGCTTAAAAGAAAAAATTGTAAATTAAAGTCATCCATATAAGAATTTCACTAAAAAATATTAATGGGATCTTTTTTCATGATCACTTGAGTTCTATTTACAAATTCTAAAACATCTTGATTAGTTGTTGATAAGTGAGAAAATTAAATTTATCTCAAAACTGTTAAATCTCGGCAAAGTAAAGTTTTTGCTCAATTTTCAATTTGCTTTTTATGCTCAAAAAATTTGAATGCGCAATTTCATTGCATTGCACTATACACAATTTTTTCAACTTTTAAAATTTTCAAATTCAATTTTAAAAAAATTGCAAATATGCAATGCAATAAAATTGCGCATTTAAATTTTTTGAGTAAAAAGAGCAAATTGAAAATTGAGCAAAAACTTTACTTTTCCTAAATCCACCTGATTTTAGTTATTCAAACATCAAGCTTCTTTTCTAATTATATTTTAAGTATTATCTATTTTCGAAAATTATTTTTTCTTATGTTTACATTTAATGGGTTCAAAATTCAATAATTTGTTGCAAGAATTTACTATTCTATTGAAAATTTTATCTTTGAACAATTTTATATGTATTTTCTCATATCAGACTTGTGCTTAAGTAAAAAATTTAAGTCATTTTAAAATTTTAAGTCGAGTCAGTGACTTAACTTTTTTATTTATGGCATTCAGCTGCGTTGACCATATATTTTTAGTTTCTATTCACATTCTTGTTTTTTTAAATATACATCATCTTAATGGTGCTTATTGAAATCGATAAATAAATTGAAAAATTCCTCTTAAACTTAAATAAAGATTTTGTATATCAAGAAAAATCGATCTTTAATTTATTTTCCTAGGCAGAAAAGCAATTATTACCCAGTAGAAACCAGTCCTGCTTTTTATGATTAAAGGGGTCTAAAAATTTGTTCTGTACAGTAGGAGTTATTTTGAAGATTTTTCCACCCTCATCGGGTTTTAAATCCTCGATCCTTTGCTTGAACTGGAAAAGAAAATAAGCCCCTCTTCAATATCCACTGGGTAAGAAAAGGGACAATTATAAGCATAAAAGCACAAAATTTTTCAAAATAGGTCTTAAATTTGCAGCTAAAAATCAAATAGCTGGTCTAAAAATATAATTAAAATTAAGATTTTATTAAAAAAAATTATTGATTAAATTATTTATCCTATTAAACTTTGATGTTTTTTTAGACATAACCTGCAGGAAACCATGAGACATTTAAATGAATTTTACAATCTGAATCAGACTTTAGAACAGACTCAAGTTTTTGACATAAAATCTGTATTCAAGAATAAAAGCGTTGAAAAAACATCGCGACTATTGAATAAGTTCAGTGATATGAATTGTTCAGAAAATGAAGAAAATGAGAGCTATGGTCGAGATGTGGCCAATAAGTTTTCACTAATTCGGCAGGGTTATTTTGAAAAAGCAGCTGAAGCTCACAGTCGTGGCTGGGGTGCCGTTGCACAGTATTATGCTGAAATGGGACATTATCAAACAAAGATGATTGAATATTCTAATCAGAAAGCAGTTGTGCAAATATTTACAGAAAATAATCCAGATTATAAGAATTCGAATACGCTCGATTTGCACGGACTGCATGTTAAAGAGGCTATCAGTGTTCTGAAAGATGTTATTAGCCAAAAGAAGCAAGGTATTTTTTTTTAAAGATAAAATATAAAGATTACAAGATTATTAATAGAATTGTCAAATTCGAATGGCAGAAAGCTGAAGTCTTATATTTTTGTAATTACTGGATGTGGTCACCATTCTGAAAATGGACCAAGATTGCGGCCAAATGTTATTAATTTTTTGAATCAAACTAATGTTAGGTATAAAGAAGTCAATATAGGCCTCTTACAAGTTTACCTTAATACTTAGTTTTTTTTTTTAACTTTTGAATCATATTTTCCTTGCATTGTTAAATTTTTTACTTTATTTTGATATGTATCCTTTTGTTTTCGTCTATTTATTTTGTTTTCGAAATTCAGGGTACAATTTTTATATATCAAAAATTATTTTTACTAAAATTTATTTAGCAATAAATCTAATAAGTTTATAATCTTTTTTTAATGATCAAAATAATCCAAAAAAATGCTTAAGCAATCAATTTGCCGACATTTTTTTTTGCAAATTAGCAGCTTGTTTAATTCTAAATTTTATTTTCTATTTTAATAGAAATTACTTCACCATAAAATTAATTTTTGAAATATAATAATTTTTTTAAAGATATGAATGACAAAGATAGGAATTAGAGACTAGACGATTGAAGGAATAAATAATTGAAAAAATACATGGTTTGATTTTTGGTGTTTGAATTAAAAAATGCATCCAATGTTGAAATAACATAAAAAAAGTGCGATGTTTCAAATAAAAAAATAATTTTAAGCTAATATTGCAAGAATTTTCATACTTAAAAAAAAACTTTCTTCTGAAATAGAACGAGTTTATTTAATCTTTATTTAATAATGTGATTAGTTTAATATACTTCAACAAAAACTTGAATAATAAAAAAATGGAAAATTTTTTGATCTAAAAATATTATTTTAGTAGTAGTAGTAGTAGTAGTAGTAGTAGTAGAAGTAGTAAAATAGAACTGCAACTTGAACTTTTAATGTTAATAATAAAATAAATCCGAGTTAGTTTTAGTAAGTCCAAAAAATATCTATGTTCTATTTTACATTTTTATTATTTGAATTTTTGTTAAAATACATTAGACGAATTGCAATTTAAAAGTTAAAAAAAGAATTTAATTTTTTTTTCAATTTTTCAAATAAAAATTAAACATGTTCTATTTCACTATTATAAAAATATTATTTTAACACTAAGCATTGGTTTTTCTAGGTAAAAAACAAAAATGTTATTAAAAAAAAATTTGTGTTAAAAAAAATTAGCTAGGTAAAATAAAACAATGACTAAGCAATTGAAAAAAAAAAAACATATAAAAAAAATTTCCTTTGTTCATGAGAGCTTACAATGCTTTGGCTGGACGACCGCGCTTTCTTTCTTCTCCAATTCGAACATATTTAGCATCAGCAGAAACTCTTATATATTTTAACGCATTTCTAGACCATCTAGAGTGTGGACAATTGCATGATCCATTTTTCCAATTTCCATTTAAGCCATCATCTGGTATTTTTATGCACCAAATTATATAATTGATTGGCAAGTATCTTTGAAATGTATTCCATTCAAGATTGGAATAAATTAGAATGCCATTTGGTCCCAAATTGTTATGTTGTTTCAAGACTAATATTTAATATACATTTAAACCGAATGGATTTTTTTTACTATTTTTTCGACGACATTCTAATACTCATTAATTTGTTCTAAAGATGAAACAAAGTGAAACAACTGATGTTTTACCTACAGTGAAAGCCTGCAAAATCTATGCGAATTCTGCAAAATTGAATGATATTCAAAAGAATCAAAAAATAAAACGCAATTAATTTGCTCAAGTTTTGCAGACTTCTGCAGTGAAACATCAGTTGTTTCACTTTGTTTCATCTTTAGAACAAATTATTGAGTATTAGAATAAAAGTTATAAATTTTTTCTGCTTTTGTATTGGAAGTTTTGTATGAAATTTCACAATGCCGTTTTCGACATAATTTTCACTATCACTGGTACAATCAGATAGCCTCATCATTTAAAAAGAAAGTGTTATGCCGGGTTTTTTCCAAAACTTATTTTTCAAATAAAAAAAAAATCATATTTGACACAGAGCTGACTGCATCGAGTTGATCATTTAAGTCGTAATTATTAAATCCCTAGTAGAAACCAGTCCCTCATTTTAATGAAAGGGGTTCAAAACATGTGCCTTGTAATACAAAAACATTCGTAAGATTTTCTCTCCCCTTACGGGGATCGAACCTTTGATCCTCTGCTTGAATGACTAACACGCAAACCTTTTGGTTACACGGGCTAATATAAAAGTTGGAGTGATTCAATGCATGTAACTGCATGTAACTGAAATAAACAATAAGATTTGGGGGTTGAGTATTTGCAGTTGTCAATATTGGAAAAAAAAAATTATATGCAAGCATGTGATTGATATTGGATATCAATTAGAATTATTAGAATTTCCAACTCTAGATCTTAACATCAAGAAAAATTCTAAAAGAGACCGTCGAAAGAAGGCTCTCCCAGCTATTGAGAGAAATTCAACTAGTCCTTTAAATGTAAATTTTTTTAGGCAAATCGAACCATCAATTCAAGTTCAATCAGCGACTACATTGAATCAAATATTGAGCATTGGCTGCAATAATCGATCAACAGAAAACCAAAATGGTCAAACCGGGTAACGAAAACGCGGAAGACCTAGAAAAAATAAAATTTTTTTTTTCAATTTTCACAAGCATTTTTTCTACAACAAAAAATATAAGCCTTTTAAAAATACCATCATAAACTTCAATTTTCCCATTTAATAAATTCTTAGAAAGATTGAAATTTTTGAAATAAAAGAATTGCTTTAAAAAATTTTCCAAGTTTAATAAAAATAAAATCAATTTAAAAAATGTTTTTTGATTGCTTGTTGAATTAAAATCTGAATGGACAATTTTTAACTTATAAAGCTTAATGAATGAATGGATAATTCATTACAAATGGATATAAGTGAATTAGTAAAAACAAATTGATTGGCTCTATACATAAAAATTGTCAGAGAGAAAGAGAGAGAGAGTTAATTAGGACTTTTTGTTTTAAAAATACAGTCAATGATTTAAACTAATGACAATCATAGCAATAAAAAAGCAAAGCGCCATTTCAAAATGATTAATTACCCCAATGGACTCATCCGAGCTAACAAGCGTGAAAAATAACGATTCATATAATTATGCAATGGCGTTTGATTTCAATGGGATTACTGATTTAATTAGATTAAAAATAAAAAAACCTTTACATATTTCCTAATTACAGTTGTCTATCAATTTAATAAAAAACAAAAAAAAAATGTTTTTGTTTTAACTCTCAAATGAATTAGTCATTTAATAAAATTGGTCCAATCGATGATCAATTTAAAAATAAGTTTTTAAATTGTGTTCAAGTGCTCTAATGCTCAAGTTATGCAAGTAAATTAGCTTAAATAAAAGCTTATTAAGCTAAATAAAGATCATGTTCTATATTTTTAAATACTTAATAAAAACAATTTATTCTAAATGGCACTCGACTGTGGACTCGAGTTGGGTTTCTTAAGATTTAAATTTAAAGCAGATATTATTTGAGTTTTAGAAAATAAAATGTCCAAATCGAGCACATTTTTTATTAATGATTTGCTTGCCGAAACTCGTCCCAAACACGAGGATATGGGACTTCAGCACAATGTTCAATTATGCGCATGTGTTTCTTGTCAGACCATCAGGTTCATTAATTTCTTTAATCCAATGATTTCGATGTGCAAAGCCGAAGAAGCAGAGCCAGTCACTGTCAACACTTCAAACGAAATAAGCGACGAGTGCACCGACGAGTTTGACGATGATGACAATCTTTCGCAAAGTAATTCAAACTCCAGACGAATGCGTACAGCGTTCACCAGTTCCCAGCTTATTGACTTGGAAAAAGAGTTCGACAATTCTATGTATTTGTCTCGATTGAGGCGCATTGAGATTGCCAACAAGCTTAAGTTGAGCGAGAAACAGGTTAAAATATGGTTTCAGAATAGACGTGTCAAGTACAAGAAGGAGAATTCCAAGTCAAATGAAAAATGCAAATGTCTTAGAACTTGTTCTGGAAATAAGAAAAAAGAGACTTGCAGCTCCAATGGGTGCAATGTTTCATCATGCTGAATAAGTAAAAATAAAACAGCCATATAATCATTTTCTTTTGATCATTTTCTGTTAATAAATTTTTAATGAGATTTAATTAGTTAAAGAATTAAATTTTGTTTTGTTTGCTTTTTAATGTTTCTGTTTGTTTGAGAATTAGTTTAATACGCTTGAGTTATGTTAAATAAATGAGATTGTATGTTATTAAAGACCGATGTAATATCATAATTGTAAATATTTGTTTTAATAAAATGAAATTTCTTAACAGGTCTTTTTTTTGTACCAGTGTTGTTCACATTATGGGTGATTTTTTCAAACTTTTTTTTTAAAATAAATTAAAATAAACACAAATAATTTAAAACAACTTTATTTTAAAAGTAAATTTATCTCACATTCATCAACGGTAGAAAAAAAGTTTAAAAATTTAAATAATTTACCCAGCTCTCAAAAGACTGATTAGCACTTTATTTTCTAATATTCATTATAAAAATCATTATTAAAAAAAATAAAAAAAATAACGGGTATTCAAAAAAGAATGTTCAAAAGTTTGAGATGTAAAAAAATATGTTCCAGTTCTGTAAAAAATTTAACCATATTTTGTACAGTTATTTAATATCGTTTAAGGCTTATATTTTTTGTAGTAGAAAAAATATTTTTTTTTTATAGAATTTTTATTTTCGAAAAATAGAAAAAAAAATTA
>VANL01001105.1:0-17640 GCA_006352455.1 Brachionus sp. 'Tiscar' | reverse complement strand
ATGTTTTAATTTGCATAAAACATAATATGTTTTATATGTTTTATAAGTTTTAGTTTTATAGTAATTCACAAAAGTATTTTTTTGATACAATAGAGATAATTTTTTAAACAGTAATATGCTATATAATGTACAAGTCAAATCTAAAAGAATGTCAAGTTTATTTCGCAACTGTGTAAACAAATGTGAGCCTATCAAATTTGATAGTAGGCTACTTATTCGAAATTTATTCATAATATATTGATAAAAAGCTTATATTATCGGCATATAAAAATCGCAATCGATTTCTAAACCTGTAAGGCAAAACACAATCACAACAAATTGAAAAAAATGAGTGACAATGACGACGACCTATGTGTGCCAAAATCAGCCATGTACAAACTAATCAAAGAACTACTACCTCAAGTCAGACTAAGTGGAGATGCCAAAGACTTAATAGTCACTTCGTGCAATGAATTTATTCATCTTCTAGCAACCGAATCCAATCTAGTGTGCGAAAATCAGTCAAAAAGGCTTATTTTGCCAGACCATGTACTACTTGCATTGGATAATTTAGGTTTCGGTGAGTACAAAAACGATTGCGTAGAAGTAATGAAACAAATGCAGGAGGAAGTTGACAAAAGACGTCGTATTAAGAATAAACTTGACAAGCCTGGCATCCCTCAAGAAGAATTACTAAGACAACAAAATCTGCTTTTTGCCGAAGCTCGAAAGCAACAGCAAATAATGGACAATAAAGAAGAATGGCAGAGAATGCAGCAAGAAGCTCAGCAAGCGCTGCAACGTCAGGCTTCTTTAAATCAGGAATTGATCAATCCGGTCCTTAAGTCAACTGTGACTACGCAAGAAGATGATGACAATTATGACTAATTATTTTTATTTTAAAAATTTGTCGCTTTTTTTTTTTTTATATTTTAAATCGAATAATTTGGTTTCAGATAGATTGTAAATTAAATTTAAAATTTTTAGTAATGTGCTTGTTAAAATTTTTTTTATATGTTTTTAATAAAAAAATTTGTTTGCCCCCTAAATTCAAATTATAAAACAACTTTTATTTTTAAATTTTTTATTTAAAATGAAATCAAAACAAAATTTGATCCTTCTTAAGAAAGATCATTTGAGCCTAAATGGCTTTAACTGAGCCTCTAAAATTCTGCTCATTTAAAACAACAAATATTTATCTTCAAGAAAAAGTCGAGTTTAAGTGTTTCCATAGTAATTCATTGAAACTTTTTTTATTTCATAATAATTCTTAATTTTTATTTGGTTTTTAAAAAAAATGCAAAAGGCTAATCATGATTTTAGTGAGAAAACTGCTGCCGTAAATGTAACCATACAAGAATTAAAAAAAAAGGATAAATCAAAAATTTCATCTTTTACTAATTCAAATTTGATGAGCGAGGTTAATAACGAATTGCCACCAATTAACAAAGGTATAAATTAGATATAGCAATAATATTTTTTATTTGATATGATAAATTAAATTTAAAAAAAAATTCAAAAATTTTTTTTCAGAAAAAAAAAATAAATCAAAAAAAATCAAAAAAGACCAACAAAATCAGAACCAACTAGCCCTTGTTAGCAACATAACATTTCCGAGCTATGATTACATACTTGACAATCCGGACATTCCTGGATTTTATAAACATTCAATAAAAAAAAAAACCGAGGCTTTGGTCTCGTTTAACCTAAGTGACAAAATCAACTTCGATGACTATTGTAATTTAAAGAATTTCAAAGACTATTTTGACAAACTAAATGCCGAAAATAAAGTTATAAAAAATCTTAATTTCGATTCCATAGACTGTTTAACTGATTCGGTTTTCTACATATTTTACAAGTACTTTTACCAATTTGGTATGTGGATGATTTTGGATACAATAACACTTGACTCATGTCGCTTTATCACAGATTTTGGCATTGATCTAATGTGCGCCGCTAGTGGAAAAGATGATTTAATTCATGGCAGAAAAATTCCTGGTTGCACAAATATATTCAGCCATTATTTTAAATCAGAAAAAATGGATATTTTTCACAGTAAACAATTTGGATGTTTCAGATTCGATAATAAGATTCAGGAAGAGTCAAGTTCGGATTTGAACGTGTTTAAAATTCTAGTTCTAAATGCCACAAAGAATAGTTTTGTTGGTCTATTGACCGAAAAGAAAACAATTGTCAAAAATTCTAAGTTTGAATATGAAAAAATTTTTTACGATGAAAAGATATTCAATGTTTTAGAGCTGGACTCGCTTGTTTATCAACAAGTTAAAATATAAAAAAAAAAAATTTTAAAGTTAATTTTTAATTTTAGAATCATCGCATAGCAATCAACACTTCAAGTTCAATTTTGGTGATTTTTCTTGATTTTAACTTGTACAAAAACGCTACTAATTTTATGGAAGACTTGACTGACAAATTTTTGGACATTATAAATCAAGTTTTATTTTATTTTTAAATGTTTGCCAATAAATTAATAAAAAATTGAATATTTTCAAGGCTGTTGATTATTTAAAAATAGTTTTGATAGTTAAAAACTGTGTTGATGATGAAGTGGTACCAAAGTTGCTCGAAAGCTTGAAAAAAGCTGTTCAATCAATTGAAGAAGAGGAAAAATTGTTCTGTGATTTGCTTGATAAAGTGAAATTTTTTGAACAAGAAACGTTCCGTGACAAATTTCGTTTAAAATTCAAAACACAAAAATTTATTGAAAATTCATCAATAATTAAATTCATAAACTTAAAAGAAAATTGTTTTACAGACGAAATTTTGAAAGAATTAAATGCTGATTTAGACCAGCGTGAACAAGCAGAGCCGTTCAAAGTGTTGAGTGAAATTCTCATTAGAAAATCAGCTAGTCAATATATCATTGAATTTGAAGAATTACTAAATGAATGCTTTGAATACCAAGGCTATGATTTTAAAAGCATATTGCAAGAGACAATGACACAAGGACGGCTAATTGAAGATTTTCTAACTTTTAAAAATTTTCTTGTAATTTTAATAAAAAAAAAATTTTATCACAAAAAAATTATTAAATTTATTTTAGGGTGACATTTTGTTATTTGAGTTGTCAAATGGTCAAAATATAATTATACCGGACATAAAATGGTTTTTTAATTTGATTAAATTAATAATCGATTATTTGGACAGTTGCAAAATAATCAAATATAACTCAGCCAAAAATATTCATTTGATAAACATGGATTTGTTTGACACTAAAGAAATTTTAGATCACTTAAAACTAGATGATAAAACATTTAAAATAGTAATTGAGCTTTTGGAATCATTGAATATCTTGTGCAAAACTGGAAATTTTAATGAGCGCTTAGTATTTCCAAAGTATTTGGCAAGCTTTAAAGAAAAATCAAAGCAGTCTTATAAAGAATTTTGGCCAAAAAATCAAGATGGAAGTCTCAAAATTAGAATTACAGTTGATTTTTATTACAAATTATCTGAACAAGTAGTTGATGAGTTAATGTCTAAATTTTTATTGCTGCCAAATGTATTTTATAAAAGTCAAAATTGTCTAATATGCCAAGAAGGGTCTATGAATTTGTGTATTTTGTACGAAGAGTCCAAAAGTAAAAATTTTTTCAATTTTGAATATTTAACATTAAAGCTTTAAAATAAAGAACAGATTCATCTAATGCTCCGTACTGTTGATCTATCGCTTCTTGTTGATAAAACAGAGTTTTGTAAAAATTTAGAAAATTTAAACAAAATGACTATTTTGATGTTCAATGAGTACAAGACAGTTTTTGAGGGCTTTTTAGTGAAAAAAAAAATACCCTTCAGAGTAAAAAAATTATTTATTGTTTTGTTTAATTTAATTTTTTAAATAAATTTAGTATGTGTCTTTAAAAATGGATGGTCAAGCCATGCATGGAAACATTAGTACCAATATAAGTGATAAATACATTGGTATAAAATTAAAAAATCTTTCTAAATATTAATAATTATTTAATTTTAGATTTAATTAACTCGGATCCAGGAAGTTTACTGGTCAATCACAAATTTACTAGGACTAATAGGCACCAGTACATTTGCACAATGTGCTCGGTTGACTCAAATTGGTCAAAGCTTGTACATGTAAACAAAAATTTTTTTATTTAAATTAAAAAATTACTCTTGTTAATTTGTGCTTAAGGAATCTTTCAGGACATTATTTCCGAATATGACAAAAGAAAAATTTTGGTGCCTGATTCCTGAAAAGATAGAAAATATCTCAAATGATTCAAATTATGCGTCAGGACATGAATTGATGAAATATGCTGGAAGCGAGACAATGAGCCCATTTGATTTCAACTATTACACAACTACATTCACTAAAGATCATTGTGGAGTAGATACATGTGGAGTGTTAATAAGGTTATTTTTCAATAAATTTTTTATTATTTACTTTTAAAAAATTTGAAAATTATTAATTAGAAATTCAAATTTTGAAGCATACCGAGTGTATATGTCATCCAGAACCAGGCAGATTTTTACAGACAGAAATTATTCGTTATATGAGAAAATTGAGAATCAAAGATACAAAAAAAAAGTTTATTTTAAAAGTAAAATGTTAAAAAAAAATTAATTTAAATTTTAAAAATAAGAAAAAAATTTTCAAATTAAAACAAATTTCATCATTAGAGCACAGAAATGGACTATCGTTGGCTCAACAAGTTTTATTTTAATTTTTTTAAATAAAAATTTTTTTTTCTAAATTATCAAGGATCTTAAAAGTCAACTTATGAAAGAAATCGAAGCTTTTGGTGTAGAAAAACCTACCGCAGAAACATGGAGGATAAACTCAGGTGATAGAATCAAAATTCAAATCGATTCTGACGTAATTAGAAAAAAAAATTTAATTAATTTTAATTTCTAAAAAAAAAAAATATATTAGAAAAATGGCTACAAATTATTATTTTATTATAACAATGAATTAATTGGATACTATCTTATCGAAGATACATCATCAAAAATAGTTCCGTTTATAGTAGCCAATAAAGGTGGAAGGAGTGGATTTTTTTTTGATATAAATCATTTGAAACCAAAGGTTAGATACTGAATTTTTTTTTATATAAAAATTAAAAATTTATTTTTATCAGTCGAAATTTGCTAATACATTCAAATTTCAACCTGGCATGTTGGTAGAGATTGAAAAAGAAATTGACCAAACTGAGCTGGCCACTTATGACGACATCATAAAAAGCTATATCACTGCAGCTAAAATTGAAAAAATAGACGAAACATCTGGCCTAGTTGAATATAAAATTCTGGGAAAGAATAATTTGGAATCAATTGAGCCAACTTCTAATTGTCTGCATCCATGTGGATTTTGGAATTATGTTCACAAGGAAATTCATTTAAAAAAAGACAAAGTTGATACAGCTGATTATAGTGATTTATTGGAATTTAGAGTGTTTAGCTCTTTTTTAGAGAAACATTTAGATAATTCATTGTTTCTATGGGACAAATTTATACATGCTAATCCTGATTATCAAGTTGCATTGATGGAAATATTCAGCCATGAGCAAAAGGAAGACATGCTAAATAGCTATCATCCACAATCAAAATTGTCTGAGGACTTTCTTACCTGCGATTTCACCCATAATCCCAGATTCATATGGTCCTCATTACAGAATTTATCTACGGACGAGCTGACTAGCATTTTTCAAAATTTGGGTATAATAAAACAAACCGATGACATTGAAGATGAATATTCTGTGCCAAGTCTAAGTGGGTTGGTACTTATGCCATTGGATTTACACCAAAATTTTGTTAATGTCCCCTATATTAAATCAGTTGATTATATGTGCAATTTGAATGTTTCTTGTATTCACCGAGAAAATATCAAACTATTTTATGGAAATCAATCGTTTATTAATATAAATTATCCTCATTTATTACAAGGCGATGGCTTAAATTTAATTAAAGAAAACGTCAGATTGACTACTAAACATGTCGTTATTATGCTATGCACTTGTTTGGACATAAAGAATTCTCAAGTAAGATCTTAAATAGTTTTTTTTTCAATTTTCTCAAAATTAAAATTAAAATTTACAAAAAAAATAATCACATTAAACAATTCTATTTTTTTTTAAATTAAAAAAATTTTCATTTAATAATTAAAAGAATTTTTGAAAAAGTAAAAAAAAAATTTGATTGAATTTTCTGACTAAAATTGACGTAAATTTTGTTAAACTTTTGTAGAAAAAGGTGAAAAATGGTAAAAAATCAACAAAAATGGATTTATTAATTAGATTCTATTTATATATATTTTTTGGAAAACAGTTTTTAAACTTAGCCAGTTAATACCATTTAAATTTAAAAAGTTTCGACATAAAATTTGATTAATTTTCTAAATAATACTTAAATATTAATTTTCATAATTTGTTTAAAAAAATTAAATGTAATAAAAAAAAATTCCATTTTTCCATTTTTGTTGATTTTTTACCATTTTTCACTTTTTTTTTTTACAAAAGTTTACCAAAATTTACGTCAATTTTAGTCAGAAAATTCAATCAAATTTTTTTTTACTGTTACAAAAATTCGAAAAAAATTTTTTTCATGAAAATTTGTTTTTTTCGACAAATTTAGAATTTTTTTTTTTTCACTGAATTTTACAATAATTATGGACAATTTACGATAAATATTCTATGGAAGTCAATGGAAAAATGATAATCCAAAGGAGAAAAATTTAAGCTATAAGTTGGAGAAATTCAATCTATTAAAGATTGTCAATTGTAATGCATTAGAGTTAGTTCAAAACTGTCATAAAAAAGGGCGAATTTTTGTTCTTTTTGTTCTTTGAAATTCACAATACCATTAAAAGGTTTGATAGCTTAAACTTTTCTCATTTGGATTATCATTTTTCCATTGACTTCCATAGAAGAAGTTTTTTACAAAGCAAAACAAATCTGTGATTTATTTAGCTCTAAAATCCTTGAATAGTACAATTGTGGAATCGAATTTCTTGCTTATAGATGACTACTTTGAAGATTAGATATTTTCGATCTAAATTTTTAATATTTGCAATTTTTTAAAGAAAATTAATTCATGCAGATTTATGCACAATACTTGGACATGGTCTCTGAATTTAAATTTTTTAATTAAAAATTTTTTTAAAAATTAAAGATTGTCAATGTATTTTTAATAAAGATTGACCATGGTCATTAGATTTTGATTGAAATATTTTTTCTAGATTTTCATACAACTAAACAAAATGAATAATAATAATCTTGATTTTTTTTTTTTTAAAAAGAATAATGTAATCTTTCCAAATTTCAAAACTGACCAAGACATAAGTACCAGCAAGCTGAATCGGTCTTTAAAAAAATATTTCGATCAGCTGACAAATTGTATCAGCTTGGCACTTCCGTTTTTTTATGAATTGAAATTTCGCATGGACAAGTCAAAATCGGTTAGAGAAATTATAATAGAAGAGTCATCCAAGTACTTTTTGACACCGAATTCGTCCACAGCCAGCTTGAGATCAGAGAAAAAAAATTCAAAATTGGAAAATTTTATTTCAGAAAAAATAAACGAATTCAATTTGAGCTCAAATGGTATGTGCAAATTTTGCAATGCTTTCAACATAAATTTGACAAATATGGGACTAAAACAGGACGCCTCTTTGGACAATTTTTTCAAAAAATCCTTCAAATACTTGAAAGAATTTTCACGAATTATCACCAGCATTAGCATTAAGGACACCATTGACATGAATGTATCAGAATCGCGTAGCATATCACTTAGTTCAAAACTGTTCAAAAATCTTCCAAATCTAGTGACCATAGCATTGGAAAATTTGAAAATAACCGACATAGATCAAATGATAGACAATACTGAATTTGTTCAAAATATTGAATTTCACAACAATTGCTTAAGCGAAATATCAAAAAATATTCTATGCCAAAGCAAGTGTCTCACTCAATTGATTATAGACAACCAGCCATTAAAAGAAATTCCATCAAGTATTTTTACTCTTGAAAATTTGAAATCACTTGTGCTAAGTCGACTAAATTTGAGTCAACTTCCACACGATTGGTCGGACAAAAATCAAAACACCATTAATCTTAAATCACTAATCATTTCCGAGTGTAAATTAAAATACATTCCACATGAACTGTTGGACAAATGTCCGTTTATTGAACAGCTAACTTTTCAAGGAGTAAATTTAATCTTGCCTGAAAATGAAAATCTCTGGTCGTCAATGAGTGCTGACATAAAGAAAGTTATTGATTTGTATTGTCCCAATTTGATGAGTCTTGACGAGGCCAGAGACGTATTCAAACGCTTTGACTATGATGACAACATGTTTTTGGACTATAAGGAGCTGCAGCACTTTAATGCCTACATTTTTAAGAATTTTCCGCGTGCTGAAGACAAAACAAGAGATTTTAAATTGACAAAAAATATGCCCAAAATTGAAGAAAAACTTGACAAAACTATATTTGCTCCGTGGAAAAGAATAGTCACTTTTAAAACAACAATTACTTATTTAGATTTATCTTTTCAAGCTATTAGAAAAATAAGCGATGCTGTGTCCATAATGGAAAATTTAAAGGTTCTTAAGTTGAGATATTGTGTCTATTTAGAATCGCTAAGCGCCAAATTGGGCACTCTAAAGCTAAATGAATTGGACTTGACTGGTTGCGTGTCTTTAAAGACACCACCATTGGAAATTCAGCGCAGAGGCGTCAATTCAGTACTAGCTTACTTGAATAGACTACTGACTGGATCAGTTGAGTGCAAGAGGACAAAACTAATGCTACTTGGTCTTGGTGGAGCTGGCAAAACAAGTCTAATCGAGGCTATGATGAACAATGTGCTCCAAGATGGAAATAAACCTGCGCCCAATTTAACCGATGGAATATCCATTCTTGATTGGAAAGTAGATATTGCCCAAGATCAAAATTTAACATTTTCAGTATTTGACTTTGCCGGACAAGTGGTATATTATAATACACATCAATTTTTTCTTACCAATAGATCGATTTATTTACTGGTATGGAATGTTCGCTTGGGAGCCGAACATTCGGGTCTGGATTTTTGGCTAAATTCAATTGACTGTCATGCACCGATGTGTCCAATTTTTATCATTGGCACACACATTGATCAAGTTAGCAAGTTTGATATTTCTTTAGAAAAATATAAAAGCAAATATCCGCAAATTGTCGGCTTTCATTTTGTCTCCTCTTTTGATGGTAAAGGAATTCCCGAGCTTACCAAGCATATAATCAGTACTGCTCTTGAAGAAAAATATATGGTAAGTGCATGATGAATAGTCGAGGATTTTTTAGCATCAATAATTAAAAATATCTTGAAAATTTTTTTTTCCAATTTAGAAAAAAATAGATTAGATTTTTTTTTGATTGAATAGTTTTATTTTAATCTTTTTTAAAATATATTTACTTTTTTTTACTAATTTTTACGTAAAAATGAAAATGCCAAAAAAAGGCTTTGTGAATTTTGGAACAAAAAAACAAGAACAATAATTTTAAATTGTAATAATTTTTTTTCCTTTGGTCTAAAACTGGTTCTACAAAATGTATCATGTGATACATAGCACGTATCACCGATATTTGATCTCTGCAAAAACTATGCAAATCTGCAAAATAGTATATGCATTAAAAAATCATTAAAATTTAATTGCAGAGATTTTGCACAGATTAAATTTTAGGTGATACATGTTATGTATCAAATGATACATTCTGTAGAATCAGTTTTAAAACAAAGGAAAAAAGTTATTACAATTTAAAATTTTTGTTCTTGTTATTTGTTCCAAAATTCACAATGCTCAAAAAAAATAATAATTTTTACGTAAATTTATGTAAAAAAAGGTAACTTTATGCAAAATATAATCAAATAAATAGAAACTACTTTTTTCAAAATTAATAGAAAATAATAAAAATTTGAGCTTTTTTTTTTGACATTTTCCACTTGTCAAATCGGCACTGTAAAATTATTTCATTTATTCAAAATCTTTTTTAAATCTAATCATCAGGTTTTTTATTACTAGTTTTTGTGCTGAAACATTTTTTGCAGATCAAATTTTGAAAAATTTTTCTCTAATGATTTACAGATGTTAAAATTTAAAATAGTAAAAAAATAATTTTATTGAGTATCGTAAATGAAACATTGGGCAACACTAATAGTTGCATTATTAAGAAAATTAGAATAATTTTAGATTTGGACAAATTTGAATGTAGTCAGACTAGAACTCTGTGTGTGGTGACACAATATTCTCTTTAAAAAAAAATACAACTTTATCTACAAGTTATTTTTGTGTAATTTAAATTGTTAAAATATTTAATTAAATTTTTAAAAAAATTGAAAAATTTTTTTTCCTATTCTGATAAATTAAAATTTACTAAAATAAAATTCAACTAAAAAAATACTAGAACTATTTGCAAAAAACTTTGCTGCACCTCTTTTACTTAAAATAAATTTTCTGATGTAAATAAAAGACAAAAAATAAAACATCAGTAAGATTTAAATTGATCATTGACTTTGTTTACCTTTAAAAAAAAAAGAAAAAAGTTTTTATTTTAGATTTTGATTTATCAAAAAAGGAAGAATTTTTGTTCTTTTTGTTTAATAGATTCACATGACTTTTATTCTCACACATGATATTTTAATAAATGCAAACACAAAAGCTCACCTTTAACACTAGAAATCGTGACTTATTAATTACAAAAATTTCAAGAAAAAAAAATAAAATTTATTTAAAAGGAAAAAAAAAAATTTTTTTTTGTTTTTACAAGTTTATTTTTAGTTTTTTTGAGATAAAATTCAAGCTTTAATTTTTTTTTAAATTTTCTAAGTCCTTTTTTAATTGAACAAAATAAAATTTTAAACAAGATTTTTTTTTCTGAATATTTTCAAATTTTAAACTTTTTAAAAAGGGTGAAAAAATTCCAAAATGCTGGCTTGAATTTGAAAGCAAACTTCACGAGCTAAAGAAAGAAAAATATTTTCTTGAATATTCGGAAGCTGAAAAGCTAGCTGACAGTCACGGAATATTCGAGCAGAATGAGCTGGCACAGGCATTAGTTTTTCTACACGATCTAGGCTCGATAATGTACTTTAACAATCAAATTCTACGCGATAAAGTTGTCATAAATCCTCAATTTATGGTCGACCTATTGTCCTGTTTGGTTTCAGTCAATAACAACTACATTGTAGACGGACACTTGTGGAAAAATGATGTGGAAAAAGTCTGGAAAAAATATAATCCATCGCTGCACAATTGGATACTGAAAATCACAGAAAAATTTGATTTAACTTTTGAAATAGGAGATCAGGGTCTTCATTTGGTGCCGTGTCTTCTCTCAGAAACGCCTCCAAATGACATAGACTGGTCTCAATTTAGAATCAAAAGAGCACTAGATCAACAACAATTGAAAATATCAAAAGAAAATAAAAAAGAAACTAAAATTATCTATAATTTTGAGTATTTGCCCATTGGACTGTTCAATAGAGCTCAAGTTCGTTTGTATTTGATGACAGATACGCGAGCAATTTGGAAAAACGGCTCCATTATTCACAAAAATAAGCATACTGCTTTGATTACAAAACATGAGAACACAATCAAAGTCAAATGCGTTGGCATACAACCCGAAAATTTGGTCTTTCTAATTCATGAAGTCTTGGAGACCTTGATAGCCGAGTCTTTCAACGGAGTTACATTTGACTTTAGCTTTCCATGTCCAGACTGCTATGATAACATATGCATCAATAGCAGTACAAGTATGTTTACTGCATCGCTTGTGCGCCAAGCAACGCGTGTCAAAGCTGTGTTCTTGCAGTGTCGGAACATGTTTCATGTGGTACCTATTGCAGACTTACATGCCAAAATGCCTCCTGATTCAGTAGACTCTTATGACATTCAACTAAAGCACTCAGTAAGAGATCTCAAGCATTTGAAACAAAAACTAAGCACTGACATTGTCATTTTGTATTCAATAAAAGACACCGAAAATGATAATATTATTCAGCCTAGACTAATAAAGGCTGATTTGGAAAAAAATAATTTTTCTTGTTGGTTCAGCGAAACACCTGACCAAACTTCAATTGCTTCATTGTCAGTTCTACTAAGAAATTGTTCCATTGTATTATTTTGCATTACTGATAACTTTTGCTCGGATCAAAATTGTGTGAATTTATTCAATTTTGTCAAATTAAATATAATGAAACCCTATATATTGGTAGTTTTAGGCGAGTCATTCGAATGGCAAAAAACCCAAGTCGGTGCTCTAATAACAAATGAATTTTTTATTAAAATAAACACAATTGCTCGCTATCAGACTAGTCTGCCTGATTTACTAGACTTGGCTAAGCGTAAACTGGACTCAATTAAAAATAAAAATGCTAAAAAATCTCATACTTATCAATGCTTTATTAGCTATTGTCGAGTAAATAGCCAAGATGCGATTAATAAAGGTACTCCATTAAAAGATAAGCTTAGTCTTGGTTGGGGAGATCCGAGAGATCTTAAAAAGCAGCTCGAAAAAGCCGGATATTCTGTATGGATAGACTTTGAACAGGTTGGCAATAAAAAAAATCTTTTTGAAGACATTGTTGAGGGCATTAGAAATTGTGAATTGTTCATAGCATGCTTATCCAATGAATATGCCCAATCCGAGAATTGCATGAAAGAATTTCGATTCGCTTCCAACCTAAAGAAACCAACTCTAATGTGTATATTCGGCTCAGCACACCGAAACAGTGAATGGAAGAGTACAGAGCTTGGAATAATGAGCTGTTTGAATAATAAGGAAATTAATTTTCAATTAGAAAATCCGAAAGCTTTCACAAGTGTATTGGAAGAAATTAAAAACAGTGGAATAGAACCAGTGCTAAAGAATGAGAAAAAATATGCTAGCATGCCAGAAGAGCCTGATGAAGAGAGTAATCAAGCATATGTTGAATTAATTGAGTTAACTCAGCGCAAATTTTTAAGACAAGTAGTTAATTCTTCGGAAAATGCTGCATCTAGACCATTTCCTCGTCTGGTCATTCTTGACCTGCCCGAAGATTATGGCTTAGACTTTTCTAATTTTAATTCATCTATGACAGGACCAACTAGCAGTTTATTTTCCAAGTCAAGTATGAATAAAAATTGGTCAAGTTCAAAAAGAAGAAATGAAAAATCGTTCAAATCGCCTGTTGCCGAGCGATTCTGTTTGAGAATGGCCTGTGAGCATGAATCAGGTTGGCATACATCCGGTCTACCAATAAGCTATGAATCATTGAAAAGCATACCTTTAGCTCATATATCATATCTTTATCGTATTATGAGCATTATAAAACACAGTGATTTAAATTTAGAAATTTTAAAAAATCAAGAAAAATTTCAAGATTTGATCAATTATTTTGATGAAAGCTTGAGTTCTGACCAGACTAGTATAAATCAATCTTCATCAAATAGATTTTCAAGTTCAACTAGAGCAGATAATATTGGATTTTTGGCAGGATTTAGCGAGTCCTATTTAGCATTGAAAAATTTTATTATTCAAAAAATGAACCAATTCGATTTGATGCTTAATTTGTCCGCCGCTGAAAATAATTTAAATAGACTTGACCATTTTGAGTTGAACAGATGCTTGTTGCCAAGTGGCAAAATTGTTTGGTTGTGTGACGAGCATAGCAATGATGAACATGTTCAAGTATTAACAAGCATGGAAAGTGTTAATTTTAACAAATTTCAAAATGATGAATTCAATGCTATTTTATTCGATGAGCTAAAAAAATACAACGATTAAAACTAATTTGAATTTTATTTATTTGAGAAAATTTATTGATAATAAAATAAAATTATTTTGAATTTTAAGAAAAAAAATAAGTAAAATAGAATAAAAAAAAAGTTAAATAAATTAAATAGAAAGTTTAAAAAAGGTATGTTTTAAAAAAGGAAAAAAAGAAAAAAAAATTGTATATATGAAATTAATATTTTCTGTACTGAGCTACAGTTCCTTCAGATTAAAAAAATAAATAAATAAAATAAAAATAAATTTAAAAAAAAAAGTAAAATTATATTTGAAATAAAATAAAATAGATTAAAATAGAGAAAAATTAAAATTAGCTTTATTGAAAAAGAGAGTTACAGAATCAGAGTTAAATGTTTGATTGTTCAGGGAAAAAAGAAGAAATAGTTAGGTAGCAATCATACAATGGTGTCGGGTATTGGATATATCTTGATTCAAAACCCGCATTGTATTCCTTCACCAGTCTGACAATCAATGGATTAAACTGACTCAACCCTGCTTAATAATATAAGTCTCTAAAAGAGTTTAACTTAAGGATTTATGCGAATAGAATCGTAAACTTAAAAGAAATAAAGTTCGTAGGAATTAAATTCGATTCTAAATTAACCATTTCTTCAATGATAGAAGAAATTAAAGAACCGCATAATATTAATTGCTTCTAGATAAAATAATTATTTTACTAGATAAAATGTATTAATTTTACTAGATAAAAAAATTAATAACTAGAAAATAAATTTAAACACTATAAAAATAAATTAACACCTATCAAAAAAAATATATTACTAGATAAAAATTGCTTTTAACTATAAAGAAATATTAATTGAATACAAAACTTCTATATAAAAATGAATCTGCTATATAAAAATATTAATTGACATTAAAAATTGATTGAAACTAGTTTGAAATTTGACATCTCTTTTAATTGATTAAATGTGGTCTATATAAGTTAAAAAAGAACTTTAAGTCAAATTGAAAAATATTCTTTCAAACCAGTGAAATTTGAAATTTTTCAAAATTTTCCATAAGTTATCACGTGATTCATTAACTTGAAAAAAGTCTCAAATAATGAACCATTCCAACGGACCTGGGCAGGTCCCTAAACAAAGTCACAATCTTTCTGGGTCCCAACCAGTACCTAGAAACATAAAAAAACGTGAATTTCTTAACACAATCTCTTCTCTTCTTTCTTAACTCAACCTGGCTCGTCAGCTTTAAGGATGCGTTCGACGTCAGAAAATTACTAAACTTAGACATAGAAATCAAATCAATTATAGTCAAAACAATAGATCCGAATTACTTAATCGACAAATGTATTTTCAAAGTTCTCCATTTACCGCACAATGTCAGCGAATACGCCATTGGCCAACACTTCATGAAAGCAGGACTTAAAAAAAATGAAATTACAGAAATTATTCGCGTAAAATGCAAGGAAAAAGAAATGAGTCACATTGATTCAGGCATCATTCATGTTGTTGTAAAAGAATCTGTTATCACACCAGATGTTAAACATAAAATAATTGGTCTTAAGACTATTGACGGCGAGGAGGCATTCGTCTTCAAAGCAGGTGACCCAATACTGTGTAAGTATTGTAACCAATTTGGACACGTAAAGGCTGATTGCAAGACTTATAGAGAACGCTCGTCTCTAATTTGTTCAACATGTAATAAAAAAGGTCATTCCACTGAGGAACATACAACGGCAACCATGATAAGAGACGGAAATTTCGACAAGATGGACAACGACGACAATATAGACCGTGAAGGTGCTGAAGTAGTTATTCAGGAAGCTACCGTGGTTGCCCAAGCTATTGAAGTCCCTGCTCAGGAAGCTGCTGATTCTCCTACGAATGGGCTGCTGACCAATGCTGACATAGAGATATCCTTTACAAACATGGAAGAAAATGGAACTTCCAAACGTTATCTAGAAGATACATCTTTTACCGATGATAATAACCCGAAAAATGGTCGTTTTAGTATTGGTTATGGGTTTCAGAACATATCACACAATGTTAACTTTCCGCCAATTGACAACATAAACCCATGCGAAAAAAATAAACCAAGTGAGCAAAAAGTCGAATTACCACAATTACAATCCAAAATACCGATATCAATGCCGCAAAAACCAATAACTCAATCACCAAATGTAACCCAAGTCGAAAAAAGCAATCAGAAGGGCAACAAGCACAAAAATAAGACAAAGTCTAATGAAGAATCATCTAGAAACAGAATGTTCTCATTTTCGGCTAAACCCTAGTAACTTTTCCTATACCTCTTTCTTCTAATCCTCTTATATCAATCTATGTTCAATACTTTAGGTAATAATATGAAAAATTTTCCTTACTACTTTGATTCAAATTTTCTTGTCAGTTCGTTTAATAACCTAATAGTCACACAATGGAACTGCAACCACATTCTAAGTAAACTACCCCTTTTTGAAAATTTTTTGCAGACCACTTCACCTGATATAGTTTTGCTAAATGAAACGAAGGTTTGTGGTCCCGAAAGTAACTTCTACCTAAGGTTCAACAACTACAACACAATTAGTAAACCACGCACATCATATGGTGGGGGTGTTGCAATTCTCGTAAAGGAAGGACTTGAGTTCGCACAAGACTTCTCCTTCGACAACTTCAAGCAAGAACTAATTTGCATAAATCTTAAGAATGGTAGTAAGTACATCTCAATCTTCACCCTGTACAATCCACCATATAGTCAAAAAAATAAAAACAACCTGTGTCTTGACCTCTTCATTGAAATTTCTAGAAAATGTCAATACTTTATTCTAGGGGGTGATTTGAATGCTAAGGCCAAATCAATAGGATGCTTAGTCGACCAAAACAATACCAACGGGGACATACTCGAATTAATACTAAATGACTTAAACTTTTGCATTCTCAACAACAACTCCCCTACATTTTTCCGCCCCAACTCTGACTACAACCAACTGCTTGACATCTTTCTCTGCTCCTCTAACCTACTAGACAGTGTACTCGACTTTAAGGTACTTAACTCATATGACATGACAAGCGATCACTGCCCTATCTCAATTAGCCTAACAAATAGCCAAAGCATTAGAGCTGAAGAGAGCTCTAGGAAATTCAACTTCAAGTTTGCCAGTTGGGATTTATTTAAGGATTATCTTGAGAACTTACCCCCAACACCAAAAAACTCAGTCATTCACGAGCAATATTTTAAACACCGCTGACAAGTTCATTCCTAGACATGGTTCTAAGATTTACAAATGCTTATTCCCGTCCGAAATAGTCTACTTGATTAAAGAAAGACGTAAGGCTAGACGTGAATTCAAAAAATATAATTCTTCCTGTAAAACTTCGTATAACAAGCTTACAGCTAAATTAAGATTAAAAGTTAAAGAATTCAGGAATAAAAACTGGAATGACTTCGTCACTAAACTTGGCAAGTCTCCAACATCAAGTAGACCATTTTGGAATAAAATAAATAAAATGCGCACCTCTAAAGCTTCTAATAAAATTCCAACTCTAGTTCATAACAACCAAAAAATTGAAACTGACAAGGAGAAGGGGAATATTTTTGGGAAGATTCTAGAAGAGACTTTTAGCCCAAATAAATGTGACTCTCAAAGGTTTGAAACCGAGGTTGACAACACTGTTTATGAATTCACTAGCCAAAAAGAATCAAATTCGACTTTTGAACCAATTAGTATTAATGAGTTACAAGAAGCTATAAAAAAAATCAAGGACTTCTCAGCCCCAGGTCCAGATAGAATTTATAATTTGTTTCTAAAAAATATTCCTAACAAAACTCTAAATGACATCCTAACGCTTTTTAACCTGAGTCTCACTAAAGGAGAAGTCCCAAGAGCTTGGAAAACTGCTCACATCACAATGATTCCAAAAAAATCAGG
>VANL01001104.1:0-17646 GCA_006352455.1 Brachionus sp. 'Tiscar' | reverse complement strand
AACATAATGCATCACGAGGCCTTTAATAAACTTAATTTATTAACAGTCTCGAATCGACTGTTTGAGTTGAGTGAGAGCTTTTGTATTTATCTACTCTATTTGAACGAAATAATTGTCTTGAAGCTGAATAAGTTGGTAGATTAGCTACCACTTCTCCTGGCAAATTCTTCTGGCGAGTCTAAGCTTTAACCCCTCAAACTATTAACTAATTCATTCATTTTTACACTTCAATAAAACAGAAAAAAACTGTCTAAACTTTTCGAATTTATATTGTTCAAAAAATTATTCGTCTAAATTACTTTGTATGAAATTTTATTTGTCGAAATTAAATTCTCAAAATTATAATATACTCCTTGAACCCTGGTTATTCGAACCCTTTGTCCTAACAAATTTTGATTTTAAGATTTTAAAATTTATACACTGTCTAAAAGATAATTTAACACTCAAAACCCGGAGGGGTTTTTTGGACCCCTTGAGTTACTTTTTATTTTTTATTTTTTTTTCATGAAAATAAGCATATTTTGCAAAAATATAAATTAACTTAAATATTTTTTGATTCTAAATATCTGATTTGAAATAAAATTTTAAAAAATGGGTAACGTTTATTTAAGCAAATACAAATTAAAGATAAAGTAAAAAGCTCCGAAAAAACTCCTCCGGTGTTTGAGTGTTAATAAGGTTTAAAATTATAAAACATATTATTTAATTGTGACTGTTAGTTCATAAGTTATTGAAAAAAAATTAGAATTTTTAACCAAAAGACAACTTCCCCTATCTAATCGATTTTAACACCAGTTTCTAAATTATCTTCATCTTACACAACATTTTATGCTGTTTTTGAATATTTAAAAATATTTTATAAATAATTTTGCTAAAATTTCTTAAAAATCAAATTTAATGCGTAATGTTTTTTATAAAATAAATGAAATAGCATAATTTTTTTAAACAAGAACATTTTTATAGACAATTTAGATTTATTTGGACATTTAAACAACTTTGATTAAATATTAATCAAATTAAGACAAATGTTCAACTTTCGTTCTACTTGCCACATTTCGGGGGTCTTAAAATTTTTGAGATTTTAAAATTTGATCAACTTTATCTCTTAGCATTTATTGAGACGATAATATTTAATTCATTAGCATCTAGTATTTTTGAAAGCTCTAAACAAAACGTAAATATATGCTCAAAGATTTATTTGACATATTATTTTTACAAGTCTTGAAATTTTATAATATAGAATTGACCTTCTTAAAGATTTTATTTTTCATTAATTAATTAATGTGTAAGAACTAGTTTATTTTACAATCAAGTTTGTGTCTATGAAGATGCTTACTTACATCATAAAATTTTTAAAGACTTGTAAAAATAAAATCATTTCAAGTCATCTGCAAGTCTTGACTTGATTTTTTAAATTTTTGAAACAAGTCAAAGTCTTGATTATTATCGTTTATTTTCAAATGAATTAAAAATGTCTAAATGAATTTCATAACTTAATAACTTGAGGTCCACTAAATTAATACTTACTATTTTACTCTTCATTTTCTTACAGTTGAAATATTTTTTTATTTTTTTTTTTTCTCTTTTTCTAATTTTTATTTTTTCTTCTGCAAAAGGAGGTTAATTCAAATAAATGAATATATTAATTAATTTTTCAACTCTTACATTGAGGTAAATTACATAAATTCAAGCAATTCAATTACAAAAAAAAGTATAAAAAAATATATGTACCGTAATCTCTCGTGCGATCTTGCTGCACCACAAGTTAGAAAACGCTCTTGGACCATGCAATAACATTTCTAATTTTGAATGCATGATCTAATAGCGTAATCATGGGTTAAGCTCCACATAAAACACTGAAATTCTTAATAAAAGATGACCAAAATTAATTATGATTTTGTTAATTAAAATTAATTTAACTCTAAAAAGCCCGACTGATTTATTACAAAAATTTCAAATTAAAATTTCAAGAATAATAAATAATAAATTAAATTTATTTAAAAAATAAAATTTTTTTAAATTTTTACACAATTATTTTTTGTTTCGTTGAGCAATTTCTCAAAAAGAGGTCTAAAAAACCTTCGCGCTTTCTAGCGTTAAAAAATAAGATCAAAAAATTTTATTTGATCGATTTAGTTATTAGCTTTAAATTTTTAGTGGTATTTAAACCTTTAGCTTCAAAGCATAATAAACTTTACTTTTTTACTTGAATTATGAAAATGAAATAATTCTAGACTTTATTTGAAGAAATATTTCAAATCAAAGTAAAAAAAACTCAATATTTTGTTATTTGATAAGCATTACTTATGTAATTTTCACTCAAATAAATATTACATAATGCTTTAAAAGAAACATTTCGCTCTAAAATTTTTCGTCTGTCTCGATTAATTTCTAATTGTTATTTTAGTGAATAATTTGAGCAAGTTTCTGGCTAAATTGAGACCAACACGTCGCCAAACTGATAAAATTGTCATAAAAAGAAAACCATACTTGACAGAAAAATTTGATCAAATAGGACCGGCAGACAAGATATCAAATCTCCGACCGGTTCAAGTCTACATACCTGAAAACGAGAGCCAAGTGGAAAAGGAGTATAGGATTCTTAGACAGAATGTTTTTGAATTCAATCAACAGTACTGGACTCAGCAGAACTTAAAGTTCATTGAATCAAGAAAAAAATTTATACAAAAATACAGAATTGATCAGAAAGTTTTGAACAAAAATCGGCTTGAACAATTTGAGATAAACGATCCAGACTCAGAACAAATGAACGAATTTTATAAGGCTTTTTTGAACGAGAACTATCATGACCACTATGAGTATAATCGAGTATGGTTCCGCAAAAACTTGAGTTTACTCTGGCCAGCCAGTAAAGTCATAATGCATCGAATAAGGCAAAAACTATTACTTAATAAACAATAAACTTTAATTTCATAATTACTTTATTTTATTCAAAAACTAACAAAAATAATTCATAATTATTTTCTTTTAAAAGAATAAAAAAAAATTTTTTTTTTGATTTAGATGTTAAGATGACGGTTAAAAAGTGCTCTCATCTATTAAGACCGTATCAAAATATACTTATAAAACGAAACGAATCGAGCAAGAGTGTGAGTTGGATTTTGCAAGAACCTCACAAACAAGAGCCGTATTCATTTGGCAAATTTAATTTTAAATCAGACAATTCTATTCTAAAATCAACAACCAAAGGAAGCTTTTATCATGAAAAAGTAATATTAGGCTATTCGAGAGAACAAATGTGTGAGCTTGTATTCGACGTTCGCCGATATAAAGAATTTCTGCCTTTTTGTATTGACTCGGAAATAATTGAAGAAAGAGCCTTGCGTCCAAAAGGAATTAGTTTGAAAAAACTTCACAATACTTCTCGACGAACAGAAACTAGCAAAACTGTTGAACTACCGTCTTCATTTAAGGCCAAGCTCGAAATCGGTTATCCGCCAATTAGAGAGGCCTACATTAGCCACGTGAGTATGGTCCGACCCGAGACTGTCAAGTCAATATCGAGAGACACCAATCTATTTGAGTTTTTAATCAATGAATGGAAATTTCACGAATACAAACCAACAGCACAGTCCGACGTAATGAATAACTGTTGTATTGTTGAATTTTATGTATCATTCAATTTTCGCTCGGTTATCTACAATAAATTTTCGAGTTTATTCATGGATCAAATTTACAAACAAATGATGGGTGCTTTTATCAGAAGAGCTCAAGTTCTTTACGGTAAAGCTGCCATTGAGCCCAGAAATCTAAGCTGATTTCTATTAATTATAATTTATATCAATTTATCAAAGAAAAAAAATTTTTTTTTTTTAGTTAAAAAATTTATTTTGTTTAAGAAAAAAAAAATTAAAATGGTTGTTGAAAAAAAATTAAAAAATTTTTTTTTTTATATCCGGTTTGGACAGCGGCCTGTCTACACAAGCACATAATTTTAAAATTTTATCTAAAATTATTTTAATTAAATTTTTTATTTAAATGAAATGTTTGAAAATTAAATCATTTAAATTTAATATAAAATAACAGAGTTGCTTGGCTCTTGGTCTTAAGGGCTGAAGAAGAAGTTCTTGTATAGGAAAATTGCCAAATAAAGTTCAAATTTTTTGGGAGGTTCGCTTTATTTTGTACAAATAAACATACATTAAAATCATTAGAGTTAATATAAAATTTAATTTTTTTGTGAACTATCAAATTATTGTATTGTTCAATGGTTAGACCACACCTTGAATATGCTATCAGTGCATGGTGTCTATAATTAGAAAAAGATATAAATGAACTTGAAAAAGTTCAAAGAAGAGCAACTAAGTTGATTCCAAAAATGAGTCACTTAGATTATCAACAACGCTTGTTGAGGCTAGATTTAACTAATTTGAGTACAAAAAGATTAAGAGGTGATCTAATTCAGACGTACAAATTGGTAAGCAATTATGAAGAAATTAAATTTAATAAAGGAATCGATTACAGTCTTAATGCAAAAACTGGTAGTCAAAGATATGAATTGGAGGAAATAGTTATTGTCTAACTCGTGAAAGAATAAAAAATTGTCTTCCGAGACATAACTTTTTTACAAATAGAATTGTGAATGGATGAAATAAACTCCCGGAAGATGTAGTAAAAGCAAAGAATCTAAATAGTTTTAAAGCGAAGCTTGATAGTTGGATGTGGAAACAAAAAGAAGCGACTGCCACAGCTCTCTAGGGCTATGCTTTGATAACCTCTAAGCTGAAGTTTTAAACTACTACTACTACTACTTCTACTAATAATAATATATCAAGAATAGATTTAACTTTTATTTAACACTAATATTTTATTTTTATCAAGGTTTATTGGTAAAAAATACAAATTTTCATTTAAGACAAGTTTTATCTCAAAAAAATTTTGTAAACCTGAATGTTTCGAACCTTATTTCTCAGATCTTTTAGGATCTGGTGGTTCGCAGTTATAACACAAAATAAAAAAAAAAAGATTTAACTTAAATAACAATTTTATTAATAATTGACCACTTCTAGGCTAAAAAAATAATAAAAGAATTAGAAAAAATAATAATTTCTTCAACAGTGTTAAATATTAGCGACTTACTAAAACCATGAGATGATAGTTTTAGTTGCACTGTGATGCTATAGACATTTAAGTTGGCTGGAGTCGGTGTTGTAGTTGAGAGAACTGTTACGGTATGAAACTAACTGTTACAACTTTTTAAATTAACCTTATCAATATTTTCAACTTTTCTAGATTTTATCTTTATTCGTTTATAAATTCTCTAGAGTAGCAGAAGTACAACATAAAGTCTAAAGTTTTTTGAGAGTTTAGTTAAGTCAAAATTTGTGTAATCATCATTTTAAAATGATTTGAACATTAAAAGACAATACAAAATACTTTGAATCTTAGCATTTTTCGATGTTTAAACGTTTTTCTAGTTTTGTTTATTTTTCTGTTAACTTATTTTAACTTTGTAGTGTACGTAAGGTGCAACAAAGTATGCTGCCCTTTTTAATTATATAATATTTTTGAAAATTTTAATTTATCAAAAAACGAAGAATTTTTGTCTGATTTTTATGTGAATTTCACTGTACCACTTATGGATTATTTTATTTTAATTTAGTTTAATTAAATAAGTGATAAATTGTCATATTTAGGAATACATGAATTTATTATTTTCCTCGGCTTGTGTTGGACCTCTGACAATCGATGTTGTAGAAGATTCAGAATTTTCAAACTCAGTTGACTCAAGCATTTTTTAACAACATCAGTAATTTTAATTTAAGTTTAAGTTTTTAAAGTTTATATAGTTTTAAGTAAATCACTACCAATATTCAATTAAGATTTTTTTTTATTAGCTACTAAAAAAAATATTTTATCAACTAAAAAAAATTTTTAAGCTACTCCAAAAAATATAATCCAATGAAAGGGTCGCTAGAAAAAATATCACAACACATAAGATTAAATTTTACTTTGAGTCAAAGTCATCAAAAGACTTGAAGAACTAAAAGAAATTTTGGAGAGATGTTCATTTTAGAAGAGAAGCAATTGTGAATTTTGCAACAAAAAAATAAGAACAAAAATTTCAAATTGTAATAGCTTTTTTTCCACAGGTCTAAAACTTGTTCTGCAAAATGTATCAGCTGATACAAAGCATGTATCACCCAAAATCTGTGCAAAAGCTCTGCAGTTAAATTTTGAAAAATTTCTGATACACATACTGTTTTGTATATTTGCAGAGATAAAAACTGGGTGATACATGCTTTGTATTAGCTGATACATTTTGCAAGAACAAGTTTTAGACCTGTGGAAAAAAAAGCTATTACAATTTAAAATTTCTGTTCTTGTTTTATGTTCCAAAATTTACAATACCAGAAGAGAACTAGTTTGAGCTGATACAATCAAGTTGAGATATTTGTATCTTTTATGTCTTCTTCTTTGTCCGGGATAATGACCTGTCTGAATTTATATTTGATGTTTTTTAGATGATTTTTTAAAAAGAAAAAAGCAAAGCATGTCAGACTTAAAATTTAGCTTGATTTTAAAAATCAATTTATTAGATTTAATTTAGTTTTAAAATTTCCATTCTTGTTTAAAAAAAATGTAAAGAAAATTTTTTAAAAATAACTATTTTTGCTCAAAAATGCATATACTGCAATATTTTAATTTAAATTTTTAGAGTTAATTATTTTTATTAAGATTTTTATGATGAACGATAGGTCAGTTTTTAAAAATATTTGTGATCTATTGGAAAAGAACAATTTTGATTTTAAGAGCATAGAACATGAGCCCACATATACGTCTGAAGAATCGGCTAAAGTGCGCGGTGAAAATTTGTCAATAGGTGGAAAAGCTATTCTAATGAAAGTAGACGCCAATTTCTATCTATTTGTTTTAAGTGCTTCGAAAAAATTGGATTCCAAAAAAATTAAAACTCAACTAAAAGCAAAAAAAATTCGCTTTTGTACTAGCCAAGAATTGTTCGATATGTGTCAATTAGTGCCTGGGTCAGTTCCGCCATTCGGCGAACCGATTCTTCCATTCAAATTATTCGTCGACAATACTATTCTAGCTAATGAGAAAATAGCATTCAATGCTGGTTCACTTACCAATTCAATCATTTTTAAAACAAGTGACTACTTAAAAGTTGCTAATGCTGAAGTATTTGATTTTTCTGAATAAATTCTTAAACATTTTTTTATTTTTGCTTTGTTTTAACTTAATTTTTGTGTTATTGATTTTAATAGACTTGTTTTATTCAAGCAGTCTTCTCTAGTTTTTAGTCCCAAATTGAAAAAAAAAACTTTCTATAAACAACCCAAAATACCATTACTATAAAACTCTTTTTTTTTTAGATTTTTTTTTTCTTATTTATTTAATCATTTAATTCAATTTGAAAAAACATTATAAAAATCAATTTACAAACATTTTAATGTAAACCACGGTGTATTGTTTTTCACTGTAAACAATAGTACAGATGAGTCTTAATTTTGCTTGCTCCACCAATAGCGGAAGATTGTTATAGTGATTCATAGGACTGTCCTTTGCTCAAAAAAATTTTAATTAGAAAAATTTGACTATTTAAACAATTTATTTATTTTTAAATTTATTTAGTTAATATTAAATAAAAACTCAAAAATGCATGCTTAATTAAACATCATTGTTTTATTACCATTGATCATTTGTTAACAAGGAATATCAAGTAAAAAAATTGCAATGAACATCTCACTTGAAAGATTTCTTTTACAGAGCCAAAAAAAAGAGCTGAGAAAGAAAGAAAAAGTGACTCATAAGCTAAAAAAACGCAGTATACCAGCTGGAATAAAGAATAAAAATAAATTATAAATATTTTTTGTATTGTATTTTTTTATTCTTGCAGTCATTCTCAAATATTTTCTAAATTTTAGGTGTCTAAAATTTAAATAAATAAAATTATTCCAAACATGGGTATTTTTGGTTTTTTTTAATAAATAAAAATATCAAATAGATACATAGTAAAACTTTACTAAAAAAATATCTGAAACTTCATCAACTTTTGTACTCTTTTGTGGTAATAATCAGAATGATTATTTTTTTTTAACAATCCATATTTAAGAAAAAATATTTTTTGTCTTGATTTTTCACTACAACACCGACTCCAATTAACTTAGATGTCTATGGTTAACACAATGCAATACTATGATCTCATGGGTTTATTACGTCGCTAATATTTAACGGGTACTATTTTTCGTGCTACTTAAATAAAAAAGAATATAAAAAAAAATATTATGTTTATTTTTTGTGATACAAAATTTAATGTTAATGATATTTAATTTACATAATTGTTATAATTTTTTTTTACTCTGATGTAAAAAATAAACAAATGAAAAAAATATAAAAAAATAATCAATTAATCAAATAAAATTAATTTTTTTCGGCTCTTTTGTTCATGTTAATTTTTTGATATTCGACTCTTTTTTTAGGTGGTCCACCTCTACCGCGTTTAATTGGCAAATTACAGTTGATTTCTTGTCTCGGTCTCCCTTTTTTTCGATTTTGACCTAAAGGAACATATTTAGCATTTGAATGCTAAGCAAGACCGTTATCACGACAGCTATCACATGTTTACAAATATACTTCTTTTTCCAAAGTGGACAAGTACAAGAACTTATTTTCCAATCTCTAAGATCCATAAATATTGTCCATATGTGAGCCACTTGTCATAATTAGTTAACTTATTAATAATTATAAGAAATTTTTTATACACTAGAAAATAATTTAGATATCAGCTTAGTAATTTTTCTTTCTTGTATATTTTTTTTCTATCATTTGTATAAAATTTTGTATCTATTTTTATTTTTGAGAGTCGCTGCGTTACAAACAAATTTCCTAACACACATTTTTTAGTATTTGTGCGTTTTATTCTAAAAAATGAGTGAAAAGTAAAAAAACAAAGTTTCTGGTAAAATTTTATTTAAAATTAAAAAAAATATAAAATTAGTAACTTAATTTAAAAAAAAAAAAGTAAGCTATTTTTTACAAAAATTACAAGTCCACAATTTAGTCGATATAGACTATCAGAACATTTAAGATGAAAATTTTTATAACAAATCGCACAAATTCTAACATATTCCTTCAAATTAAAGTATTCATTACAAATGTCCCATTTTAAATTAATCTTATAAGAAAATAAAGAAGCTTTAAGTTGTTTTAGTCCATCATCAGAAAATAATGACATCATCGTAAAATTGTTTAAATTTTTAAGAAATTGATTATAAATAAAATAATTTTCTAATGATAAATTTGAAAGATCTACAATCAAATCTTCTTCTTGTATTTTAACCTGTGTTCTCATGGTTTTATTGATTTTTGACTCATCAACAATTACAACCAAAAGAAACTTTTTGATTCTTTGTTCGTTTTTCGAAACTTTACAATCAGGCGCAAGTTCTAACGCAGCATGTTCAGACTCATCTTCGTTAATTTTTTGCATATTTGAACAGTACATTGTTAATTGACCATGACTCGCTTATATAAATAAAAGTTAAAAGATAAATCAAAAATTGATCATTTATTTTTAATTATTTAGACAGCATTGTACTAGGCATCAAAGTTAATTGGTCTTCAAGTATCAATAATTAGAATTTTCGCTATTCGCTATTAAAAGGTTGCATTGTTACAAACAATATTTTTATTTGTAGTCCAATTTCCATTAATTAGAGGTTAATTAAAAAGTCCAAAAAAAGTATTTTCAATAAAAATTTGTTTTTTATTTTTTAGCCTTTCATTTGTATGTATTTAACTCTGTGTAAAATATTAGACCAAAATTTGGTATTGAGAAAATTTTATCAAAGATTTTAGTAAATTTTTGAAATCTAATTTAAGTATTTTTAGATACATATTTTGAATTGACTTCTTTTTTTTTATTTTAGCCTGTCAATAGATTATTTTATTGTAGTTAGCAAAAATTTTTTTTTAAATTCCTTAAAGTTTATGAATAAAAAATAAATTAATAAAAACAAAAATTTATTAGAAACTAATTCGCATGTAAAGTAGAGTATATAATTATCCAAAACACCTAAAATTTTTAAATTAAAAATTTTTAAATTTTGAATGTCTGTTGATGATATTTTTAGACTTACCAAAAACGAGCTGAACGAGGTCATAAAGCCTTCTTTTATTATTTCTGACATTCCACCATACTCATCTTCGTCTATTTGCTGAAATGACACACAGTACACATACACAAATATAACATTTAGTAAACAAAATCTTATAAAATTAAATTTTTTTATTTATTTATTTTTTAATTGTTGAAAAATATTATCTTACGATAAAATAGCAAAAATTCCCTTAAAGCCCAAAATTCCCCACACCAAACCAAGCATTATGCCCACTAATTGTCTCATCCAGTAAATAGCATCCAAAAATTCATCTTTATCCTCCCAAACTGATTTAGATTTTAACGCCTTGCTGAACATCTTGGAAAAACTAGGTTTTTTTTTCGACTCCATTCTAATATTTAATCAAAACAAAAAAAGATAAAAAGAACTAAATAAAAAAAAAAACAACTTTTATTCAAACAAAACTAGATTTTAACCCCTAGTCCTTATATGCTTAGAAAATAGAACAAAAAAATGAAAAATTCAAATGGATAATTTTTATTAATTTTGAATTTTTTATGTGTATCTAATCTTTTTCTTTTTTTTCAAAGATTTTCCTTTCTTGCCACGTTTATTATTAGCGTTGGCCTTTTTCTTTTCCTTTCTTGCATTTAGAAATTCTTCGGCATTTATGTTATCATCAAGTAGCAAGCGTGCATCATCAAATGAAGTGAGCGAGTCCAAATTGGTGCCGCGCTTAAGCCTCTTAATTCGTGACTGAAAACAAAAAAAAATTTAATTTTAGCATTGAAAAAAATTTCACTACCATTTCTTTTTTTGTCATTGGTGTGCGAACAAAATTGTCCTCTTCATATTCAATTTTGTGCTTATGTTCATTGCTTTCCATTTCAATGGTGTTTGCATAGGTGTCTTTTATTTCCTCCGGTGCTCCCGAGTACTCGTTCTCTATTTCTTTCATAACCGAACTGCTCATTGCTCTTCTCTTCAGCCGTTCAATCTCTCTTTTAGCTTTCTCTTCTGCTGTTTGATCAATATCTAAACAAAAAATTATCTATTTCTTATTTCTTTAAATTGGTGATAAAAATTAACCATTGTAAACAGGAGCCAATTTTGGTGGTCTATAAATTCCGTCTTTTCTAGCGTCTTGGTCTCCGTCGTCATCATCTTTACGCAAAATATCATCGTCTTCTTCTTCCTGTTAATTTTTTTAAAAATTTTTTAGATTTAAAAAAAAAATTTTAAATACTTCTTGGTCTGATTTCTCAAAAGCGTCAGCATTTGCTTTGAAACTAAGTGGATCTGTCTCTTGGCTGTTGGAATTTGAAGCCATTTTTAACAGCTTATCAATTTGATACTTGAGCTTGAACTCGATTGATTTTGTTTTTTCCAAAACCTTTTTTTTTACATTTAAAAATAAAAGTCTTAAAAAAATATAAAAAAATTTTTACACATCTGAGCTCAGCCAGCCTCAAAACACATGGATTGCCGCTAATTTTTTTACCATTTGATTTCAAATAAGTCAAATTTAGCAAATTAGCTAAGTACTCTATTAACAGCATGTTTTTCATTGACAAAAAACTTATTCCCTATTTAAAAAATTTTATTTAAAAATTTCGTTTTTTTTTAAAGAAATAAAAAAAAAACTTTTCCGTTTTCAATTGATCCTGGGTTGAGTTTAAATTCACTTAGTAGACCATCGATGGTTGGACAAATTTGGGCCAGATTTTTCGCCATTTCGGCGCTTAGTCCACTAAAATCACTTTCAATAGTCATTTTTTATCTATAAATTTTTTGTTCTTGTTTATTTGAAAAAAAAAACTAGAAACATGCTAGTGAAATTCATAATTTTAAAAGGAGGCTTTTTGTGTATATAGACATTTTATATGAGCAAAAGTTAAATTTATTTTGAATCTAAATTTTTTATTAAATAATTTAAAATTATTAGTTGTTTTTTTTTTAGTTTTAGAGTGTGCTTATTTAAAAATTTAAAAATAATTTAAAAAGCTTAAAAAATGTCTGAAGCGATTTATACCAGAGTTAATGGCGAAATGCTCTTTTCCTTTAGAGGTCAAAATGTTTGCATGATAGGCAAATTAAATAATGTAAGTTAAAAGTTGAGAAAATTTTAGATTTTTAGCAAAATTTTTTTTGTAGTTGGCTTCGGATCAAATGTCTTTTGAGATAACATCGCCAGATAATAAAAACGTGCTGGTCAAGCTAAGAACCCCAACTAGAGAGATGCTTAGCGATGTAATTGAAGTGTATGGAAGTGTTGACGAACAAGGAAACATAGTCTGTATGAATTACACTACGTTTGAGCCTTCTGTTTACTCAAATTTTGGTAAATTGATGATAATTTTAATCTCAATTAATTACGTTTAATTTAAAGATATGGATTTGTACAATGAAACTATTCAAATGATTCATCAATTACCAAAACATTATGTCCAAGCAGTTTAAAACTAATTTAGATTTTTTTTTATATTTTGTGAATAGACATTTTATAAGAATTAATAAAAATAAAAAATTTTTTTAAATTTAAAATAAGCAATTTGTTTAATGTGAAAAAAAGATATATGTGTATCTGAGGGGTTTGATAAAAGTCCATTTTATTAGAATCCATTGATCCACTCTTGACTCAAACAAAGTCTTTTTAAAAAAGGAAAATCATTTAAAAGTTTATTATTATTAGAAGTGGCAGTTTCTGCTCTAAACCAGGTCATTAAAGCAGCTAAATTTGATTAGAATTAGAAGCTATTAATTTTTTTAATGATATTGCTCCCTTTGGTAGTTTACTACATTCAAGTTCATGATCATTTTTTCTTCTTTTTCTTCTTTTTTTACTAGTTAAATAATAAGAATCAAACTTAATACTGCTTTAAAACTTCTTTTTTTTCTCCTTATACGCTCCTTGTAGAGCATAGGGTCACTACTTTTGATTTTCACTCAAGTCGATCTTTCGACTTCACCCTTGCTTCTCCCCATGTCATTCCCATTTCGGTGAGCTCTTTCGTGATTGTTGACTTTCATGTTATTGCTGGTCGTCCTACCTTACGTCGCCCTTGAGGTGTCGATTGAAGGTCTCTTTTTGGTATCCTTGTTTCTTTCATTCCAAGCACAAGCCATCGCAATCTTTTATTTTTAATTCATTGACTTAATGGCTGTGAATTTGTTCTGGTTTATAATTCTACGTTTGACAATGTCTCAGGCAAGTAAACCTTTAGAATCCTTCTTAGGCATCCAATGTGGAAGATGTTCAGGCATTTTTTGTCAGAATCAGATATTCTCCAACACTCACTACCGTACATCAGTGCTGCTTTTACCACAGTGTTGTACAGTTTGAGTTTTGTTTCCTTGCTGTAGATGGTTGATTTTCATGCTGGTCGGAGTCTAGCAATAGCACTCTTTGCTTTAGCAAGTCTATTCTTAATATCTTTGTGCGTCCCCATGTTTTTACTGATAATGTCATATTATAAGTTGATGACTTGAATATTTTATCAACTAGAACTTATTAAAATTCAACGATTACTTACCTCAAAACCGATTTTGAGACAACCTAATTATAAAAGAACATTCTATTTATTTACTGATGCATTCGCTATTGGTGTTGTCCTTGAACAAAAAGATGAAAATGGAATTGAATATGCTGTTGAATATTCATCTAGACTTTTTAAAGGATACGAAATTCCTATGAGCATTTCGGAAAAAGAAATGGCTTCAGCTGTTCATGGAATTAAAGAATTTCGACACTTTTTAATAGGTGTACCATTCATTTTGGTAACTGATCATAGATCACTCACATTTTTAATGAAAATTAAAAATCCAATGGGCCGCTTAGCAAGATGGAGTATTTATTTGTCACAATTTGATTTTGAAATTGTGCATCGAAAAGGAAGACTGCATAATAATGCTGATTACTTAGACCGACCAGTTTTGATAAGTAAAATATATGCAGAAGAAAAAAGTCAAAAATGTTTGGATCCGTGGGAAGATAGTTCCCTAATACATTTTCTTAGGTATGGAAATTTTAAAAATGGAACAGCAAAGAAACAAGTTAAACGTATTGAATCGATTGCAACAAAATACGAATTAGATAATATAAATGATATTCTTTACTTTTTTAAAGGAGAAAATCGACTAATCGTTCCTAAAATTGAAGAGAGACATGATGTAATTGACCGTGCACATTCAGCCTCAGCACATTTCGGAATCAATACAACATACCAAAAGCTATCTCAAGCATACTATTGGCCTAAGATGTATAATGATGTTGAAAAATTTAACAAAAATTATAAAGTCTGTATTAGGAATGATAGATATTTACCAAAACATCATCCAGCGTTTTGCAATCGTGTTACAGGACTCCAAGATGAAATAAGCATTAATTTTGTGTGGGGTTTAGATGAGACAAAAGAAGGTTATAAAGGAGCTATGATCATAGAAGAACAGCTAAGTAAATATGTTGAAATATTCTGTCTAAAGACGAAAGAAAAAAAAGAGATCGCTTTTTCACTTATAAATTATTTTTGCATATATGGACCAGCATTAAGAATAATGAGTGACAATGAACCATCGTTAATTTCAGAATCAATCAATCGCCTTAAAAATAGCATAGGGGTTGAATGGCACAAAACAGTAGCCGCATATAGTCCCCAACATAACTGTCTAATCGAAAGATTTGTGCAGACATTTTCGAACACCTTAAGAAAACTTTCAGAAAAAGATTCAAGAAATTGGAATTCTTGGGGACCATTTGTAAAATTGGCATACAACACTAGGATACATTCTACAACGAAAATAACACCATTTAAGGTCGTGTATGGAAAGAAATGTAATAAATTTAAAGACTGGTTGTCCATTAATAAATCAATGGAAGAGGAGAGCCTAATAAAGAGAATTGTAGAAATAAGAGAAACAATTGAAAATACAAGACGTAAAACTCAAAGTAATATTGAGGCAGCACAAGAAAAACAAATGCAATTAACAAATAGCAAAAATAAACAAATTGAAAGAAAATTTTTACAAAATGGAACAATTGTTAATAGAAGAAATGATGGCATTATATCCAAACTAGCTCCAAGATGGTTGGGACCATACAAAATTTTCGATCATGATGAATGTGGAAACTATTTTCTACTAGAAAAAACTGGATCAGGATTGACTCAAAAATTTCCTTTAGAAAAATTAAAGATAGTTGAAAAGGAAGTTTTTGACACAAATGTTGGTGAAGTTGAATGTATTCTTGACGATAGAACAAAAAATAATAAAATAGAATATTTAATAAAATGTAAAGAAAATAAAAAACAAGAATGGATTAGTGAAGATAGGTTTGAAACTGTGGATATAATAAAAAGATATTGGAAAGGAAAACAATTATCAAAAAATAATGAAAATGTAACTAAAAAACGTGAGAGACCAAGAATAATTAAAGAATATCTTATTGCTTTAATTATTGTTATAAGTTTTTTTTTGGAACCATGTTTCGGATTAGAAGAAAACCTTTTTTGCTCCTCTAGTGAAATTAAGGCAATATTAGAGACAAATGAAGTTTGCGAACATACCTTAGAAGCTAAAAGAAAATTTCCGGAAATGCAAGGATATAGCGATAATTTATCAATATTGAATAAGATTCATCATTTAGTATTTAGAATAGGATGTAAGTGTAAAGTAGATAGAATTGACATGAATTGTACTGAAAATATTTTAGGGTCAAAATATTGTACAACATCTGATTGGCAGCCTATTGCCTTAAATCAAGAAGAGTGTTGGTATATGGTTGAAAAAAAGAGATGTAGAATTGAAACAGATAATTTTGTTTTCGACAAAACAATGAAATGTAGCGAAAAAATTTGCTTATTCTATGAATACCCAAATCCAAAGTTCAATTGATTTGATACGAATTAAATGCATTGATAAAAATGTTTAATGACTAAAATAGATATCATTGCTGATGACACGGAATCATCGTTATACATTAATCGAAACTGCTTCGCAAATAAATTTCAATGTTCAATTGATAACTCAATTCTTGTTTGGAAAAATTGGAAAAATTTTTCATGAATGGCCATTTGAAATTGTGTTTGAAGCAAAGTTTAAATTTGAAGATAATTTTTTTGTAATTTATGAAGAAAACATATTACTTGAACCTACAGAAAGGACAAATCAATGCAACATGTCACTTTTTAAAACAAACCAAGGATTATACATCGCCAACTCAAAGAAATTGAACAAGATCGTTCAAAAAGGAAAAATCAATTCGGAAATAATTAGAGATCTAATGATTTCGAATATCGACTTAAATCAAAAGCAAGATTTAAGATGGATAAATTTATCGAAAGATCAAGCATATTTTAATTTCAGTTAAGTTTGAAATTTTTCTCGATGTTGGATAAGCAATATTTAAGACTGAGCAAAAATTGGCTAAGAATATATATATATCAGAATATATATATAGAATATATATATTCACGGAATTATATATATTCCTGAATGTTACTATGCCAGCAACATAAAAATAAAACGATCAAATATAAAGCATTGCTATAAAGAAATCGAAGTCAGTTTTAAATTGAGATAAAATAGAATTGATGGTTTCCTACATAATAACGGTATTATTACTTTGCACGGTACTGAGATTACGTGCGAGAGGGATTCTGTTTATATCAAAATAGACGATCCTCTTAAAGGTGAGATTATAAAAAGACAAAATATGGAAATATTATCTTACAAACATGGAAATTTCAAACAGCAAAAAATAAACATTTTTAACTCGAAAGTCAAACTAATTAATACTCACCATTCAAATATTTTGATGTCTAATTTAGACGAAATAAAAGTCTTTAGCGAAATAATCAGTTACAATGTTGATGATAAACATTTAACACCAATAAAAGATAAATATTCAATTCTTTTGCCTATTCACTCTGATTAAATGTTTTCTACTAAATAGCAATAAAAGAAGAAGTAATTTAATACAAGCAAGACCTGAAAACAATGGAGAAGAATTAAATTGAATAGATTCAATTGATATTCGATTGAGAGAAATAATGTAATTATCGAGACGAAAACATTTTAAAGAAGGGGGATGTCATATTATAAGTTGAAGACTTGAATATTTTATCAACTAGAACTTATTAAAATTCATTTTACCTTATTTGGTAATTTGCAATAGCATCTTTATTCTTTTTAAGAATCTTTCACGTACATAATTCAATATATAAGCAACTCTATTTATTATTATATCCATCTTATCTGAATATGAAAATGAATATGAAGGAGAGACTACAATCTGATATTAGAATCAGATGAAGAAGAATAATCAATGGGTTATTCGACTATAGTAGTATCATTAGCCGCCAATTGCTAGGATCTGAATTTGTCTTTAAATGCATTTGATGATTTTGCAGAAACTACAGTGTCCGGTAGCTCGTTCCATAACGAAGCTACTCTGTTCGTAAAGAAGTTTACTCTAGGTTTTGACAAGCAAAGTTGCTTCCTGAGTCTTGGTTTTTTACGTAGATTCATCGATGAGTGATTGATTTTA
>VANL01001103.1:0-17676 GCA_006352455.1 Brachionus sp. 'Tiscar' | reverse complement strand
AAAAAATATATACCAAACTCTTGTATAAATTCTTGTAGAAGCTTAGATTTTCCACAGCCTCTTGGTCCAAATAAAATAACATTTTTGTGTGCCAGATTACAAAACTCTAAGAATATTCTACATCTAATAGAATCAATTGTATCTACGTAAACATTTCCCAACAAGTCCATATTATCCATATAAACGTTTTCTGGAACTCTTTTAAAATAAAAATTATTAATACAAGAAACTAATTTAAATTGTATATTTGTTAAATCAGTTTTGGGCAAAAGTCATTCTTTAGATAAACAAAAACATTTTCTGTTAAATGTTTATTTATCTAATTAGATTTAAAAATTATTCATAAGTAAAATTGTGACTTTAAACCCAAGACTTGGTTAAATATCTATGATTAATTTAACTTTATTAGATATTAAAATTATTATATTTTATTGAGTTTTTTTTCCCTTAGCTAATAGAATTTATTATTAATATAAATTATTTTCTTTACTTAGATTTAGTCCATCTTTCTAAAATTGGGCTAGATTTAAGCAATATTTTTTTATTGCTTATTTAATTTTAATTAAACCTAAAATTTACCTTTGTGACCAAAGATCCCATTCTCCAGACTCATCAACATAATATTCGAATACAGAGCTTTTTAAATCGTCATCTGGAAGAGCTGTGACCAGTCGATATAAAAGCTCGCTGAACCCTCGCTGATCATTTTGTTCCAGCACACCTCCAAATGTCCAAATAAGACAATAAAGATACAACCTTTCTATATGCACTTCACCGCCAATATTCGTATTTTCGTTTAGCATTGCTGCCAAAAGATTAAGACAAGAAATAAACAAGCTTTCTTCGCAAACTGGAAGCATTGGCTTGCATTCTTTTAGGCAATAGTTACTAATCTCATCCATTGTTTTGCTAAAGCATTTTTGAAGACACTTGATTCAAAAAATAAAAATTTTTATTTTCGATTTTATTTTAATTTTTGAAAGTAAGTTTAGATAAAATGCAAAAAAGTTAAATTCTAAGCTAGTTAAAGCATAATATTCTGGTTTAACTCACCTGAGCCACATTAAGTGAATTATTTTGCTAAAATTTAATATTTGTTAGGATTTTGGGACAAATTAATATGGTTAATTAGATTTTATTCTAAGAGAATATTTTTTTTTAATAAAATAAAAAAAAATATTTTCAAAGATTGATTAAATTAAAAGAGAAATTACTTGAATTTCACTCTGGGTCCGTGACTCAAGCCAAGATCTGGCTATAGACCTCCATCCGACCAAATCTTCTCCGTAGCAGATTATTCCCTAAATTTTAGGTTATTTTCATTTATTTTTATCTGAAAAAAATTATAATTACTGTTTTTGATAGAAGAGATGGTGATGCATTTGAAATATCTCCAGTTTCAAACACAATTTTGCAATTGTTTTTAAGGTGATCACCATTTTTTAGTTGCATAAATAATCCAGAATCAAAAATTGAATTAAAGCTATCACACCAATTAGGCAAAATTTGTCCATCCATGCAAAGCCAAGTAGTACTTTCATTCTTATTTAAAAAAAAAAATTTTTAATTTAATTTTTTTTTAAATTAAAAATTACTCTGCAAGCTTTTCTCAATGCATAGGTCAAAAAACCATCTTTAAATTCATTGTTTTGAGCCAGTGATCCATAAAGAAGTGCTTCATCGTCAATTGCCAAATGATTAATTCTAACAAAAATAAAAATTCAAAATTCAAAGAATAGCAAATTTAAATTAAATAACTTTCTAATTTTGTGAGCATGATGAGAATTTATTTTTTGCTTAAAAACAAAATTATTTTGACTAGCACTCAAATCTCTTTCGCCAAGTTCAGTTAAAGCATCGACCAAAACTTTTAAGGTTGATGTTTTGCCAGTACACGGCTGTCCACACAAAATAATTCCTTAAAAAATTTTTTTTCACTTTTCAAATATTTTTTAGTAAAATTTTTTTTTAAAACCTTCAAATGTATTTGAAACAGTATAAATTTGTAAGCATTTATCAATCCAATTTTTGTTAGGAAAAAATCCATAGTCATTGGTAGATTTCTCAGTAATTATTTTCTCCAAAATACTTAAATTGCTTGCTTGACTCGAAATAGCCAATTTAGAGTCCTCCTTAAACATTAACACTTCTTGAACTATTTTCTTAAATGCTTTTGAATCATTTGAATCAAGTCTTGGAGTTATGTTATCAATAAGCATTTGGCCAATCTGAGCGTGCTCGCTTTTGGAATAGTTAGCAAGAGCAAGGCGATTTTTTCTTGGCAGCTCTTTTATGGACAAAGTTTGATTTGAAAGCACTTTAATGAAAAAATTTTGTCAGTTCAATAAGTCTTATTTAATTAATAGCCAAAAATTACTCTCTAGCTTTGCTGCACTGTATTTGTTGGCCGATTGAGCACCCGCTAAACTACCCGGTCTCGAATCCCCAGATTCTAAATTTTGCTTGTCATACATTATTCGTATTACTGACAAAAAAGCTGAAATAGTCAATTGATATTTGCTTTGCAAAGACATGAGACTAGCTTGACATAGGTCGTAAATTGTTTTTATTCTTGTTGCCAAAATATTTGAACCCTTGACACCATATTGAATACATTTTGTCTTAATTATTATTTCAATATCTGGCTCTAAAAGTGCAATAACTCTAAACATAGACCTTAATTGCAAAGGAATTCGGCCAAAGTGTTTGGACACATTTAATGTTGAAATCAAACAAAAATTTTGATTTACAGACATCTTCATCGAAAAGAGGGACATTAATTTAAAGAAAATGTCATTAATATTAAATTACTTCTTTGCCATCAGAAAGTTGAACCACTGGTGATCTTTTTCGCAATGCCTGATAAATACCACTTGAATACTCGTTAAACCAAGAAAGACATAGCTCGTTTAGGTTTTGGAGTTCATCAAATAAAGCCCATGATCCTTCCTTTAAAATTGGATTTGAAAAAAGCGAATTTTAAAATAATTTTGATCACTCACTTGGGCAACGCCTTGAAGACAATTGGATATGGAAGAATGATCAGTTTGGCCAGAACAGTAGAGAGTAAACATAAATTTTCCCATAAATTGAGCTAATCCCTTGTAAAAAAAAATTATTTTTTAAATTTAATAGTAATTAATGTGATTAATTACTTTTGTTATTTGAGTTTTTCCTGAATTTGGCTTGCCACACACCAATGAGCCTTTCATTATGCGACTTGCCTGCAAAACTGTCAAAAAGCATCTTTCGGTTAGAGGTGTAATTACTGCTTGTTGTTCTATGCCGTAAAATTCACTTCCGTATGAAAATGTATCATCAAGAACACAAAATTTTGGATTAACATTCGAAGCTTAAATTTAAATTATTTTTAAACATTTTAATAAGCTAAACATTTTAATTTTTAGCTCTTAATAGCTAAAATTTAAAATGAACCACATTTAATTAATATTAAAAAGAATTTGTTTTATATTTTTATTCTTTAGAATATAAAGTTAACAATTTAATCAAGATTTTTAACATTTTAAGATCCAATTATGAATATATAAGGTAAAATAGTTGTTTCTATACCTTTTGAAGCAAAAAATTTAAAACGAATGTCTAAAAATCAGAGCTCGAAAATGATAAATCTGTTTTTTTTTAAATATGAAAATAAAAATTCTTACCATTTTCATCTTGAATATACACTCGAAAGCAGCGTTGCCATTCAAAATCATTCAGGTCTTTTATTTTTTTGTTAGCTATATTGTCGAACAGATCTCTCAAATAGTTTGAATGCTTAAAAAAAAATTATTTTTCAAGAAACATTTATTGAGTTAAAAATGCTTAAGATAAAAAGAAGATAATCGAAAATGATGAATTTTATTTTTACCAAGTAAAATTTGGATTTCAAATGTTTCATATTACCAAAATTTCGGGAAATAATAAATAAAGGATATTGAAGCAATAATCAAGAATAATTGTAGTATATATAGCGAAAACTCTTGCAAATAATCAAATCTTGTCTCTATTTTAGAATTGGGGTCTTATGGGGAAACTTATTAGCAAGGGTATATGATATGTTTACTTTATAAGATGTTATTCTATGCACCTTTTCGATATTGTTTTTTCTATGTTTTAAGTGCCAATAATCAGTCTTAAAAAAATAATTTAATTTTTCATTTTAATTTATTAAGTAGCTAAATTTCTTATTAAAATAGTTTTAAATATAAATTAGTTTTATTTGAAATATAATTTAGAAATTCAAATAAAAATTAATTAAATACTTTTTTAAAGTTTGTTAAGAAATAAGTCTTTTTGCTTGGAACTTAAAAATAAAGCTATTAGAAAAGTAATTGAAGTTTTACTAAAGAATCAAAAAATTACTCATAACTTTAACGATACTAATGCTTTTGCATCTTATTACATAACAAAGATATTACTCACAAAATAATCAGCAAGGAAACAGAGTTCAAATTTTTGATATTATTAGAAGAAAAAAATTGTAAAATGAAATCATAATCTAATAATTATTAACAATGACATAAAAATATAATTTGGAAACCATCCAAATTTGTTTTCGATATAAAAATTCAAATAATTTTGATATTAAATTTTCGATCATTTTTTAATCTAAATCAAATTTAATTTTTTTTTTAGATTTTAAAATCAGTATTTGTTTTTTTTTCAAATTCAAATTGGAAATATTTTTTATTTCGAATTGTTATTCAATTATCTTAAAACTTTAAAATTTTATTTAAAAAAATATTCGTAAAAATTTAGAAATTTAGAACTTGAACTATCAGCTGACACATAGACTGTATCCCTCATATTTTATTTCTACTAAAGCTCTTAAATTTATATTTTAATGATTAAATAAAATAAATATTGCTGAATTGCATAGACAAAATTAGGGTGATACAGACTATGAATCAGCCGATACATTTGGTTTTGTATTTTTTTTTGTTTTACGTTCCAAAATTCATAAGGCACTAAATGGAGAATATTTAAAATACAAAGACATGTGTTTGCACCTTGCACTCAATTTTTAATGCCACATTTTAATTCTGTCATTATTCGCAAGACACTACGGTAAAAACATATGAATTTTCATCAAATAAAATTTTATCTCAGTTGAAAAATTTTGATTAAATTAAAAATAGACGAAAAACTTACAGTAACCATGGTTTCTAATCTAAGTTTGTGATGAGTTAATACTGGTTTATCAATATTTGGCCATCTTGATTTTGAAAGCATTGATAAAAACCTATTAGTAATAGCTGAAAATTTTTTGCTAGCCATACTCATGGCTTTTCTTTCATTCTTCAACTCCATGATGCTAGTCTCAACTTCTTTGGACCAAGTGTAATTAAGTCCGATTAAGCAAATCTGAGTTGGATACTTAAGTGTCAATTCTTCTATGGGCATACTATTTAACAAATCCATCAAAGATACACTCATATAGCGTTTAATGCTTTCGGCGATGGATTCTTTCAATTTTGGCAACCATAATTCGGTGCCTTTTTCCAAATTGACTTTTCTAACTAAGACAAGCACTTCTCCATCAGCACTATAAACCTCAGAAATCTCAAATTCCGAGGCTTGAATGATGTTTTCTTTTGCTGTGCCTCGATAGTAGCTCGGGCTTTCCGATCCAGACTGAAGTGCAACACCACTTTTTGGCTTTTCGGACAAAGATGTGCTCGAAACAGAAAGAATATCATCCCTGTCTTTTAATTCATCCAACTTCAAGTCTCTCAATGCACAAAATAGAGAAGAAAAGTACGTCTTTACTTCACTTATGTTACCGCTATTTGAAAAATGATTCAGCAGACCCAATAAGGATGGATTTGATAGAAAATAATAGCGCGGAAACAAGCGCCTTTTTTTATCCAAATAAGCATTTAATGATTTAAAGCATATTTCTAATTCTTTTTGAATATCCTTTAGAAGAACTCTTTTAGTGTTTTCTTGGACCGATGAGCCCAAGCAACATTGAAGAACTGATTTCATGTCAAACGATTGCTTTTGAGATCTTATCCAGGACTTGTCTACTCGAAGAAATCGTTTCGCTTCAGCAGGCATTTCTTTGATGGTAGCCGGACTGGAAAACACTGATTCCAAATTAATCCAAAGCTCTTGAACTTCCAACCACAACTCTAGTACTTCAGCAATCGTTTTCAATTTTTCCGACCAACTGGCCACTTCACTTCTCAAAGGACCTACATACTTTGAGGTTAACATAGTTGCCAAAATTTCCTGTGCATCCTCGAGCTGTTCCAATAGCCTCTCCGTATACTCTTTATCAAAGCATATTTCACCATAGTCTTTATAATTAGTAAAGCTCAAAACTTGTTCATTCCATTCTTCTTCAATAGTTCGCATTTTACTCTCAAGTTCTTGTTCTTTTTTTGCCGATTTGCAAATTTCTTCTATTTCAAATGAGTGCAAATCGAGGCCAATGTCAATCAAATCATTTAGCTTGAAAACAGCTGCCTCTAGTCTAAAAGCACTTTTGGTAACTTGCATTACTTGCAACCAATGGCGATTTCGAATTTCTTTTTCATTAAGTAAAATTAGTATTGGTAATACATCTATGTATTTTTTAAGAGCTTTTTTCAAATCAAAATAAGCCTCCCAATTTTCTTTTAATTTTTCAGGCAAGGATAAAAATTCCTCCCAATAAGTTTTTATGTTGTTAAATGCTTTGTTCAAATCAACATCGCTCCATAGAGTATTTCGAAATTGTTTGTCAAAACTTAGAAAAACTTGATAAACTTTGTACAATTGATTGAGTAGATTCAGCTCTTCACCAGTTTTGTCCAATTCTGGAAAAGGTTTGCACTGAAGACCGAAAAGAATACTGATTGAGTCAAGTGTTTTTCGTCTGGCATCAAATGTGTCATATTGCTTTTGAAATTCATGCAATCTTCTCAAAGCTTCGTATGGATCGATGCCAATAACCGAGGGTCCAGTAGCATCAAATGAATTTCTAAATCTGATTACTTCAACAACAAATGTTTTTACTTGTTTGTCCAGCTCTTGTTCTAAGGTGTTTCTTTTGTCCTGTAATAAAGTAGTGCGCACTATTTCTGCATTGTTCATCAGCTGAGACCAATTGTCTCTCAAACTTGAGACTTGCTCAATTTCTTGTCTAGTTAATATGAGTTCATAGCGCTGTAAGTCAGCATAAATGTTCTCAATAGGCAAATAAATTTTGTCTATTTTGTTTTCCATGTCAGACAATTCTTCTAACAGTCTTAATGCATCGTTCAATTGTTCTAATGTTTGAACATTGACCATGAGACGTTTTTGCACATTTTCCCGATAAATAATGCTCTCTTGTAAACGTGTACGAGCCATTTCATGAAGCACTGATGCATACTTGAATTTCCAGCTGTAAGAAAACGTTTTTAATGAAACTTTTATTGATTCTGTGTTCAAGCAGGCTGGACCTATGCTTAAGTCGTCGGGTATTTCAAAAACTTGTTTCTCTATTTTGGCCAAGCGATCTACTTCTCGTTTTATTTCCGCTTCATCTGGTTCATTTTTCATAAATTCATTAAAAATTCCATTCAAATCTTCTTTCCATAAAAATTCAAATAGCCGAATGTGAATCATATGATTCTTTATTGATGGACCGATTTCTTTTATTAAATACAAATTCAATAAAAAAAATTTAATTTAATTTATTTGATTAGTTTGTGACCTTTTCTTAATAAATTTGAGACAAAATCAAAATTTAAAATGACAAAAAAAGACATTTAATTAATGCATTAGTAAACATCAGTCAATCAAGATCATCTTTTAGTGATCCTCAGTCAAAAAAATTTAAATATTTTTACAAAGATACATTTAAAGGCTTCCCGCTTTGATATTTCAGTAATTATTTAATGATTAAAATAAAATAGACTTTCAACAATTTCAACAAAAAGTCTTTAGTTATTTTATTTTTCAATAATGGGACAATTTTCACTCTAAAACAGAAGGAATGTAATAAATGTATAACTTTTTTTTAGTCAATTAGAACAACAAATAAGTTGGAATGGAGATCTTTTTTTCATGCTTTTTAATTTTTTTAAATCTATAGAATTTTCGATTATATTATTAATAGAACAAAAAGTTTTCCTATTTTGATTAATCAAAATTTATTCAAATAAAATATATATAAAAAAATACATCAACTTGATGCAACAAACTTTGTTGCACCTTTTTTACCAAAAATAATTTTCCTATAGTAAAAAAGACAAAAAATAAAACATAACAATAAGATTTAAATTGATTATTGATTTGGTTTACCTAAAAAAAAAGAAATTTATTTAAAAAAAGTGCTACAAAGTATATTGCACTATATTGCGGTATTTTTTTTAAATATTTTTTATTTAAGAAAACGTTATCCATATCACCTTTATAGAACTAAAAAGAAAGATTCCAGCTAAAATGTGCCAAAACTTTGATTGATTATAAAGCATGAAAAATTCAATCATATTGAACTAAATTATATAAATTCTAAATCAGCACACTCAAATTTATAAGAATATTTGAAAAAAATATGTCTAAAGCATATTTCATATCTTCAACAAGTATTGCCCCATATCCTTTTGATTTATGAAAAAAGGAAACATTTTTGTTCATTTTGTTTATTCATAATACCAAAAATTCAAAAAGATCAAGTAAAAGACTTGCAGATAACTTAAGCCATATTACAATTGTAACGACTTTTGTTTACCAAGTCTATAAAATATTTTAGATGTAAATAAGCACCTTCATAGGACAAACCTAATTGTAAATTAAGCTGGATCTCACACATTATTTAATTAAAAAAATAAAAACGTTTGGAAGAAAGGTCAATCAAGGATCAAGTATTAAATTATTGTTCCAGTTTCTATAATAGACATTTGTTAATTTTTTTATTACGTTTTAAATTAGTTGTGCTACGAAAATTATGTGTAGCCTAGCAAAAATATTCATTTTTTTATCTTATTTTGGTCAATAAATAAGTAAACGAATGGTTACAACAAAAAATTACCTGATAGTAAACTATCGAATATGGCAAGAGTATTTTTTACGCTTATATCGGAATTAAGACAATCATAAAAGATTTTTTCTTGTTTTGGATGAATCCAATATATTGATTTAGATGTTTCAACTATTTTGGAAGCCAACTGTTTGACTGTTGTTTGCAATAAATCAAGTGATGGATCCGTTATAACATCTGGTATGGCAAATTTCAGAATAAATTCCAACCTTAAAAAAATTTTAGAAAATTTCTTTTAATTATTTTAATATAAATTTAAAATCAATTTTAATTCATTAATTAAAATTATTTTTTAAGAAAAAAATTTTTTTAATGATTAAATAAAAAGATTACTTTAAAAAAGCTTTTTCTAGTTTGTGACTATCAGACCAGTCAGTATCTCTCAATACAGAAGTGACAGAAAGTGGTCGTTTTTGAGAGCCATTTCGAGTCAAATCGTCACCTGATTTTAGACGCATATAATATAGAGCATCAAGAGACTCGGGATTTAGATTTGTTAAATTCTCGCTTATTTCGTATCCACAAGCTTGGGCCAGGAATTGCAAAGATCTAAGAATTGAACTGTTTATAGCCTTATACAACTTTTCTGAATAAAAATTTTTCAAAGCAACTAGTCTAGGCTCAGAATTGAGCATATCTTTCAATGTGATTTTAGTTTTTTTTTTCATAGTGGCAGAATTTTTCGAAAATATGATTAGAACACTTCCAATTTCTTCAATTTTTTCTTCGATAATTGTAAAATAATTGTTAATTTGTTGACTGCTATTGTCAATAGTAGCACCTATTTCATTCAGAAATTCTTCTGGATTCCAAATTTTGCTAAAAGCTAATTCATGATCAAAAAGATACATCTGACTTATTTTCTCAATGGTGTTCAAAATAGTTGCTTCTTTCGAATTGCATACAAGAGAAACTAAATTGTCAAGTTTTTTTATTCCATTTTCGACTGTTTTTAGAAAAGAATCGATGTTCAAACTATTCCATGTTAGTATAAAACAACCCGGATTACAAAGATCCAATGTTTGAGTGATGTGAGGTTCAAATAAATCTAATAAATGATATGGAATTTTTTTCAGGACTTCTTTATAGTTTCTTAAAAGCATGTCTAAATTTGATTTGTACTGTTTGAATTTTTTTTCCTAAATTTTAAAATTTTATGTTATTTGAAAATTTAGAAAAAAATAGACTTTGTAAAATTTGGAACAAAAATACAAAAACAAAAATTTTCATTTCTAATAATTTTTTTCTTTTTATTTAAAACTAGTTCTACAAAATGCATCATCATAATCTGATACTAAGCATGTATCACCCAGATTGAATGTCTGCAAAAATTATGCAAAATAGTATATGCATAAGAAAATCATTAAAATTTAATTGCAGAGATTTTTTCACAGATTAAATTTTAGGTGATACAAGGTATGCATTAGATGATTGATTTTGTAGAATTAGCTTTTGACCAAAAGAAAATGTTATTACAATTTAAAATTTTTATTTTTGTCTTTTTTCTTAAATCCACAATGCCGGAAAAATATATTCTTACTTGAGCCAGAAGTTCTCTAGCTGAATTGGGGATATCTATGCCTAGTCTAAGCAACCATTTGCTTTCTTGGAACAATGTCAATAGCCTAAAATAAAATATAAATTAAAAAAAAAATTTTTCTTTGAAAAAAGTTTACTTTTCATCTGCATTTATTTCAAAAATGTAATCATTTTCATTTTTTCTCATCAAATACCCTTTAAGACCAGTCTTAGCATCATCAATCGTTGTTTTCCAATTATTTAGATAAGCTGTTTCAAAATTGATCATAGCCAAAGACAAGTTATTATATTGTTTGAGAGTAAGTGAAAAATCTTGAAAAAAAATCAATTTTCTTATAATTAGAAAAAAATTAATTATCTACCTGATAAACTATTTATGTATTTATTTTCTTTGAAAATTTTCATCGGTTCATCAATTTTCTTAAGCATCTGTCTAACCCATGATATGGCACCACCTTAAGCATTTAAATGAGATTGATTTGGAATGTTTTAAGCTTAACTTACCAATTGGAGGAGCGTTTCGTAAAATCGGTGGATTATTCTAAAATTAAAAAAATTCAGCTTAATTTAAAAAATATACTAGAAAAATCTTCCATTATTATTTTGAAAATTATAAATTTTTTTCAACAATTTTAGAGAACTTTTTTTATAAATTATATCTTAATTCTAACAATTTTTGAACTAATAAATTAAAATATAAATATTTAAATTTTAACAAAAATATTTTATTAAAAACGTTAAAAGATGATTATATTTTGCAAAAAAAATTTTTTTTTTTAACTTTTATGATTTAAAATTTAAACCATAAATACTATAAAAAAATTCACTTTTAATAGATATAAAATCAATCAAAAATCTTATTATTTTCTGAAATTAAGTGCAAAACTAAAAGTACCCCAGTGAATATCACTCACGAAAATAAAACGTTTAAGAACGTTATTCTTGAAAAAAACGTCAATACTACGCTATTTTGTCGATATTCAAACACTTTTTATCAATTAAAAATATAATATTTCTTTTCTCCTTGTTGGTTTCATATTTTTGATAAAATAAATTAGATAATAATAGGTGTCTAAATTTTTAGACAAAAAAGCGGGATAGTTTTTGTTAAATATTAAAACATTTTTCTCCTTTTGAATGCTTAAATATTTAGCCTTTGGAAGTAATTTTCAATGAATGCAATTTTAACTAAGTTGTGCAGTTACAAGATTAATTTGAGAGGGCGAGGTTATTTCAAGCAGTAATTTAAGAGAAGTTGCTAATAACTTTTTGGAAGTAGAGAAAGTACAGTCATTGAGAAAAGGCTATTCCACTTTGATTTAAAATCTATTTTCACATCTTTTAAAATGAACCGAAATTTCGGTAACCCAACTATATTCTGCGGAAATTGATTTTTTGTAATTGAGATCTGAAACGAGTCAACATGTGATTACCTTTTTGATATTACCTTTTTTTTATTTCTTACTGATTAATTAATAATAAAAAGACTTTTTTTTAAATATTTTTTTCGATGTTTCCTTAATAAAAATAGAAATTTAAATTAAACAAACTAAATGAGAAATGAACTCATATTAAAATTTTATCAATATATGAAATGTACTTCATTTAATATATTTTCTCAAAAATTAAAAAAAAATTAAATTACAAACTTGTGTAAATAAAAAAAAAATTTTTTTTAAATGATAACCGTTAATTTTTCGGTTATTGGTTTACAATATTTTAGCGCAAAAATTTAACCAAACTCGCCGTTCTTTTCAAGTCATAAAAAAAAACGCGATTCTCATTGATTGTTCATGCCTAAAAGTTTAGCATCGTAATAACAGAAGAGAATTTGTGTTTTTTTTTTTTCATTGATGAAAGACTATAGAAATAACATGAAGATATATGGCAAGATTTTTTTTCTATTTTACTTTTTTCAAAAAACTTTAAGTTAAGAAAGCCCGAAGAAGAAGTGGCTATATTAAGCAAAAAACAAACGGGATAATATTCAAAATAACTTTTTTTATAAAATTAAATCGTTTGATAGTTTCTCCGGTTATCTTTTTTAATAATTGAAATATTTTTAATGCTCTTTTTAATTTTGTCGTAATTTTGGAAACAAATTTTTAGAGAATTACCGAACAGATTCTCTTGATTTTCTAACAAAATAAAGTTCAAAATATTTTAAATAATTTGTTCCATTTTATTTTTCCATTTTTAAAAAATAAAATAAATTATATATCAATGAATCGAATCACTTATTTAGTATATTTAAGATTATTATTTTTTTATATTTACAACACCAATCCTTTTTTATTTTTCATAAGATATCTATCGAATGTTTTTTTTTTTTTAATTTAAAAGAAACAGTTTGGTATAATGGTTCAAATTGAGGAACTTGAATCCTCTTAACAAAGTCTCAGTTTGACCATATTTTTTTAAAAAAATTTGGCAAACTACGAAGTTTTAATTCTTTGAAAGAATCAAAAAAATAGACAAAAAATAAATCAATTAGAAGTGATCAAAACAGCAATAAAAAATTAAACCAATATAAATTGAACACCAAAAAAAACACCAAGCGTTTCTAAACTCAATAACGGTTTTACTTTAGCACGCGGAACTAAATTCTTCCTTTATAACGAACAGGTTAAAAAAATTATTTGGTTTCCGTTTGTTACCGTTTGCTAAAAAAATTAGTTTTTGATGCTAATCAATTAAATTTTATCCTTTAATTTTCCTTAATCTTTTAGTTTCTTGCCTACGAAGTTTGCCAAATTTTTTTAGAAAAATATGGTCAAACTGAGACTTGTACTGTGATTAGAGAATTTAAAGAAAAATTGATAAAGCTAAAAATCTGAAAACAAAATTTTAATATTTTATTGAATTTTATGTGAATGATGAAAATTCTTTAGATCAATATAATCGATTTTTAACAAACGAAATATAATACGATGACTCAAGAGCCAAATAATAAAAAAGTTGAAATTTTTCGTTTAAAAATAAATTTTATCCATATTTTAAAAGATTAAAGTTTCATGTTATCTATTAGATAGAAAATTATAAAATAAAATAATTAAAAAATTCAATGAAAAGTATATTTTCATGTAAGCAAACCATAATTATCTGTAAATTCGTCACTAATCTTTATTTTTAAAATCTTTAAACAGGTTTACTGCATTTTGAATTTTAGAACAAGAAACAAAAGTATTAAATTGAAATACCGTATCCTCGTGTTTAGGACTCTAAGAGTAAAGCCCAAATCCAATCTATTTTTTTTTGGAGTTAATTACATAGTTTCTATGTTATAACAATTGAATTAGCTGGAAAATAGCCTGAATATAGGATATTTTCCCAAAAATAAAGCCTAAATTTAACTTTTATTGTAACACAAAAATGGTATTTACTCTCATAAAAAAATAAAAAATTTTCTATTTCAAAATCATCTTTAAATTTTTTAAATTTAAATTTGGGCTTTATTCTAGGGAAAATATCCCATATTCAGGCTATTTTCCAGCTAATAAATTCTCTTAGACTTCTTTTGTTTAAAATTTTGATCAATAAAATTTCATAATTAACTCACTAATTCTCCTGTCTTAGAAAAGTACTATAATCAATTAATTTAATGCTTAAATTTTGAAAATTTAAAATTTAATTTCAGATAATTAATTTCCATAAAATAAATTTTTCAGAATTAACTTTTGAATTTATTTTCAAATTAATCTAAAAAGGTGATATAAATTACCCTATAGTAGTGAAAATTGTCTTCTGTATCGGTCAAATCGGTCTGATAAATTGAGAATATTTCCACATATTTGTCATTTATAATTGGTCTAAGTATATTTCTTTGACTCACAGGTAAAAATCTTTAAATAAATTTTTAAAGAAATTCTATAATTCTTTTTTTAGATTTTTTTTAATATAATTACGATGTTACAACATTAAGTCCATCGTGGGTTTTTTTTGTTTTACAAAATATTACATTTAGATAAGCGGCAAGAAATTTTTCTAAATTTGATTGCGCATTGAAAAATATCTGATATGATTCTTGAAACCTTAAAATTTTTTTTTTTAGATTAAAATTAAAAATGATAATAATTTTTGCTTACACATTAGAATCTTTAGTGCCAACATCCAAAATATGAGAAGATTTTACTTCTTTCATCGAATTTTTCATCAATTTGATATGTTCTTCAATTATGTGGCTAACTGTTGGGCCCTCATTTTTTTTATTATAGTACTTTTCTAAAAGTAATTTTAAATTCATTTTATTGTAATTTTTTAAAAAATTTCTAAATTTTTTTACTCATTAGCTTTATGTCTTCTTTGGATAAGGTCTGAGCTTTTTTCAAAATTTTCTTAGAGTCGGCCTCTACATTTTTTTCCAAACTGAATAGCTTTTCAGCACTGTTTAAAAAACTCTTTATTGGACTCTCAGATCTGCTTTCGACTCTTGTATCATCTTGCAAGTTTTCATCAGAGCCTAGATCTGACGTGCTCAAATTGGCCTCGGATTTAAATTCAATTTTCTCATTCATTTTTTTAAAAGAACTTTTCTTAAACTTGGCCTCCTCATTTTCCTCTAATAAAACGGCTAGCGAAGGCTTTGAAGAATAATCGGCTAAATCTTTTAAAACAATTTCACTCTTATTTTTGTCGTCTAATTCCTCAACAAAATCTTCATCGCTTTCTGAGTCGTATTGCACACCTCTTTCATCCGTAAGTCTCAAATCCTCTCTTTTTGGTCGTGATAAATTCGAAGACGATTTGTACAAAAGGTGAAATTGAGACAAAGATACCATTTGATCTATTAAATAGCGAATTCTTTGGCAAAACATGTCCAAATGACCAAAAATTATGTCTTCTTCGGACATTAAAATTCCGGCTCCTCGTCCACTCTCAATGCCAATCTTGCGATTTGAAGAAGTTTTTTTGCTAATAACAGAATGTTCTCGCAAACTTCCCGAATTTTGCTCAACTGTTTGTACTGAAGAAACTGATGGAAAACCAGACAGAGCTTGATTTCCACCGAGAGAATCTCTCAAATTTCTAAATGCTTCTTTGTATTTAGCTTGGGCAATTAGACATGATTTCAATCGCTGAAAAAGACTATCATTGAATTTACTAAAATCAGAACTATCAGTGCTTTTTAATTTGTTTATCTTGAAATAAAAAAAATTTATTGAATTTTTTTTTTAAATCTTTTTATTTACATTGGTAAAATCATTAGATTCTAAAATTTTCTGTAAATCATGATGCTCTTCAATTTCTTTAAAAATTGTTGGCCAAAAGTACTGGTCGTTGTTTATAGTTTGAGCGGCTTCGAGTAAATACTCTTTGCAGATGTTAACCAGTTGATTGGTAACTTTAGTAAATAGAAGACCTAAATATCCTTGTCGTGCGTAATACCTTGATACTGATTCGATTGTACGCATGGCAGTGCACAAACCTGGTAATGCGGTTGTGACACAAGTAATTGGTGTTGCTTCATGATAAAATTGATCAATCGGTCTTTTTAAGGATTCCAAAAATTTCACTTTGTCCCTGCATTCATTTTGGGCATCTGTTATACTATGAAAAAATATTTTTAAAAATCAAATTTCAAAAATTTTATATTTAATTCAGCTATATTTTTATTTTAATTTTAAAAAATAAACTTCTGATTAAAAATATCTATGACTTTGATCTAAATCAAATGATTTAAGACTTCGTCTTATCTGCTATTTAATGTTTTTATTCAAATTTTAACACTAGAAAGCCCGACTGATTTATTTCGAAAATTTCAAATTAAAATTTCAAGAATAATAAATAAAATAAAATTTATTCAAAAATTTTATTTTTAGCTTCTTTGAGTAATTTCTTAAAACTCTATATATTTGAGATAATATTCAAGTTTAAATTTTTCAAAAAGCGGTTTAAAAAAACCCTCGGGCTTTGTAGTGTTAAAGATTTTTTTTTCTAAGAGACGATAATATTTCTTTCACAGGATATTTTGAATTTTTCAATAACTTGGTAATTAAAATTTTTAGATATATTTTCTGAAATAAAATAAAAAAACCAATTTAATATTGTTAATTTTTTTCGATTTGTTAGAATTTTTAAAACAACAACTCTGAAAAAAATATAATCTTAATCAAAACTCTTCAATTCTGCAAATCACTAAATGTACTTGCGAATTTACTAATTTTTTAAACCCCTTTTTGAAAAATTTAAACTTGAATATTATCTCAAATATATAGAGTTTTAAGAAATTACTCAAAGAAGCTAAAAATAAAATTTTTGAATAAATTTTATTTTATTTATTATTCTTGAAATTTTAATTTGAAATTTTCGAAATAAATCAGTCGGGCTTTCTAGTGTTAAAATTTGAATAAAAACATTAAATAGCAGATAAGACGAAGTCTTAAATCATTCATAGTAGTTAAAATATTGTGTAAATTACAATGCCGAATGATGCATAGACTTAGAAGACTTCCAGAAGGTGAAACAAAATTTTCCTCACATTATTTTACTTTATCATTATTAAGATAAGTTATATGTGTTAAGTTAGTCAGCAAAAAAATTATTTAACCAAATTTGTTAATTTTGATCAGCCAACTTCAGTAGTTACTGAAAAATTATATCAATTTTCCTTTAAAGTATTTGAAAAATTGAAAAATACATTGTTGATCATTTATTTATTTTTTTTTAGCTTATTTTTACTGAGCTTGATGCGCTAATTAAGAATATATGTAAAATTTTGCTAATCACTTTAATTATGGTTGCTAAAAATTTTTTTCTGGAAAAAATGTCCGTAGCATTAAATTCTCTCATTCTATGAATTCAAAAACCCTATCAGTTTCTTAAATATCACTTTTGCTTTTTACAAAATTAAAAAATTATCCAAAAAAAATTTCTCTTCCCAAGCGTCAGGTGCGACGAGATGTTGAGTCAAAAATTTTCTGAGACACACCATTTTAATTAATTTTAGGCCACTACATAACATATTAAAAAGCTAAAATTGGAAAACTCCAAAACCTCCGTTTTTTTTAAGAAACAAAAAATAATGCAATAATTTTTTTTTGATGCTAACGGGTGATGCATGCCTAGTTACACAAAAATGAAATGTGTTTTGCTACATGAAAAATTTTTAAAAATTTGAATTT
>VANL01001102.1:0-17687 GCA_006352455.1 Brachionus sp. 'Tiscar' | reverse complement strand
AGTGGGTTAAATGCAGCATTAAAATCCAGAATTCTGGTTTAAAGTGCAATGCATTAGGGGGCAAGGCATTACGGTATTTAATTTTAATTTTCTAAATTAAATAATTCTATTTTAATCTATTTTATTTTATTTTTTATTTTTATTTTATCTTACAGTACTGCTAAGACTTACAGTTTTTACGAAATTTTACGTAAAATTATTAAAGTAAAAAAAAAGTAAATTTTCCATGAAAAAATTTCCACATTTTTTTTTAATTTTTATAATAAAAAACGAGAAAAAAAAATTATTTTTATAAAAAGAAATTTAAAAACGATCTTGGTCATACCTTTTGTTTTTATGGAAAAAAATATCTGGATGATATTGTTGATATAAAAAGTAATATTTAGATTCATTATAAATAGTAAGTAATACAGTACGTTTCATAAATAAGTTGACAGTGTTTTGAAGCAGCTCTAGAGCATCGCTTGAGCAAGCTAGCGCAATTCATTAGCTTGTACTTAAGAAAGATGTCAGCTTATTTCAGAAACTTCCTGTTCTAAGGTTTGATTTTATTATAAAGTTTGCTGAAGTATGTATCGAAAAATTCAAATTTCAAAGAATTCAATTAATTATAGCAGTACTGTATTAAACTTCTTTTTTTTTTTAATCCGAAGGAATTTTAGCTCGGTAAATGGGTATTTAAATATTTAAATAAATCTAAAATAAAAAATAATTGCAAATTTTTAAACATTGTTTAGTGTACAATAACTACAACACCGACTCAAGCCAACTTTTAAGTCTATAGTTTCACAGTGCAATACTTTGATCTAATATGCGTAGCATATTGCTAATATTAAACACGGTGTAAAACATTAGACAAGATTTTATTATTATTATTCACTCTATTATTTTTCCTTTATATATATATTTTGTTTTCTTTATTATTTGTTTAGGCTAAAAGTGGCCATCTATTAATAAAGTTATTATTATTATATAATTTCTTTTATTATTTGCGTTATTTATTTCATTTTGCGCCAATTCTGGCGATCTATTAAAATAAAAAATGAAAAGTGTAAAAAGTAAAATGTAAAACAGAAAATAATGATACAAATTTGTAAATAAAAAATGAAATGAAAATTATTTTGTTAATTTAGTTTCAATTAAAATAATAATTTATAATTTGTACATACTAGAGTTTTAATTTTTTCATAATAAACATAAAATTATAAAATATTTAAATCTTTTAATTAATTATTCATTTAATCTTACAAATAAATTTGTAATTTGTAATTTTTGTTTTAATGAAACTAAATTAATCTTACGTTTAACTTTCTTTGAATTAATTTTTGAATAAATTTTTTTTTTATTTCCGTTATGAATATTTAGTTTATTTAAATATTATTTGTATTTAATATCACTGTATTTGAACTAGAATGTGCCAATAATATTAAATTATCTTCAATATTAGTTTATTGTGTATTTTGATTTAAATTAAAAATTTTAATTAAAATTAAATAAAATTTTTTTAAATAATTTATTTCTAATTATTTCTAGTAGTAAAATAAATCAAGCATAAAAAATATCGGCTCATGTTTCAATATTGGATGATTTATTTCAGTTTTAATGGGACTAATCTTTGAAGCATGTTTTTCTAATTTTAGCGATACATTTTTTTCTTCCTCTATTTGATTATCATTATCAGTCAAATTAAAATCATCATCATCTGCATTATTCTCTTCAATAACTGTAAATGAATTTTCTTTACTCAAATTATTAATTAAATAATTTTTAAAATGATTAATTATTTTATTTCTATTCTCAATTTTTATCTCACTCATACAAATTTCACTTGTATTTTCAACTTTGTTATTTGACTCAATTCTGAATGATTCCGAATCTTTAACGAGACTTAATTTACGAGATTTTTTAGGTTCTCTGTTTAAATCATCGCTAGAGGTGTCCAAAACATTTGAATTATTTGAATAATTGTCTTTTTCTGAATCAAAAGCTTTTAGATTTTCATATGTTTTACAATAATCTTCAAATTCTCTCAAATTATTTAGCATTTTTTCAGCAAAATTACAAAATCTATTTGTTTCACATTTAAAATACTTTGATAGTTGTAAGCGTCTTTTTTTTCCCAAACTCAAGTCTGTGTCCAATTTTTTTCTCTTTTGCATTTCTCGAAAAGTGCGAGCCGGTTGGCTATTAAAGTCTCGATTTTCTATGGTGATCCATGCAAGTGCACTACTAGACAAATTTGTATTAAACTTCCATGATCTTTTAATCAGTTTCATGTAAAATTTTGTAGCTGAATCAATTTCATTCTTTGGCCTATTTATTTGATTTGCTTTGGCTAAAAGACATAAATTTACTGTTCGTTTACTCAATGTCGTAGGCTGAGTGCCGTAGCTAATTGATGCGTGTATACTTTTTTTAAAGTTTTCTTTTGCCTCGACATCCAAAACAAAAACAGCATCGTTTACATCGCCAGTAGGCGTAAACGGCATAAAATTAGAAATGGTCACATTTGGATACTTTTTCAGCCATCTATAAACACAAATAAATTCATTTTTTAACTTGTCTTCATCATGCATTAAATCATCAAACACTTTTTCAATATGAAGCTTGTTTTCCTCAATTGTTAGTTTTTCTTTTAAAATTTGGTTTTGAAATTTCGTATTATAATTTTTAATTTGTGTTGTTAGTTGCTTTTGAGTGAAATTAAAATTTTTTACCAAGGGCTTTTTTTTCTCGACTAATTTTGAGCTCATAATTTTTAATTTATTAAAAATAAAATTTTGCGAAGAATTAAAATAGAATTTTTTTAGATCTTTTGTAATCAATTCAAATCTCTTTCCAGCTATAATTTTAGCAAGCCACAAGTCTGGTTTGAAGCCTTTGACTAGCAAAATTGGTATGATGGGCATATCGTGATTGAATGACCAAAAAGCTTCTTTTAAACAGGCATCACAGCTCATGTACGATTTGCTGATGCAAATGACAACAATGTCAGATTTGTTAATGGCGTTCAAAGCGTCCAAAGACATTTTATCCTTGTCGAATAGAACATTAAAACCCTGCTCGGCCATTTTGTTTGCTATCTGATGCGATTGCTCTTCATCGAACCAGCAATAGCTAAGATAAATTGAGCATTTAAGTTCGTTTGAGTTTGGATCATTGTTTTTTGCTTGATCTGGCCGAGTGCAATAAATTGAAAGTGCATCTATTGAAACGTTACCAATTGAATTTTTAGATTTGGCTGAGTTTGGTGAAGATTCTTTGTCAAATTGTACAATAATATCGTCAATATTTACATCTTTTTTCTCTTTTTCACCTTTTCTTTTAAGAATGTTTAACTTTTTCAAAAAAGACATTTTATTTTTCTTTTTTTTTAATAAATAATCTAAATCGTCAAAAATTAAAATAATTTTGTTGATATTTTTTTTATTTGAATTTTTAAATTTTATTTTAAATGTAAAAATTTAAACACCTTTTTTCACTACCTTTAACAAAAATAACTTAAAAAAAAGAAAAAGGCAATTCATTATGAAATTAACAAAAAATTTCCCAGTAAAAAAAATTTAAAAACTTTTTAACAACTTTTTAAAGAAACTATAATAATTCTTTAATAGGTTGGTGTGTGGCTGTCTTAGACATTGGAGAGGAGACGGCGCTGCTGTCCCGGTTGTTGTTTATGTTGTTAATAAAGGCCTAGTTACACAGGAGATCCGAGACCCGATGTCCGCTGAAATGCGTCAAGACTGTTCTTAAACTGGCTTAAAGTCCAGGCACTGATTACTGTCTCAAGTAGGCTGCTTCACTCTCTAATGACACAATTTGTGAAGAAGTTTTCAAGTTAGGCGCAGTTGGAAGGTGCTTGGCAAAGAGAGAGGCCACTTGTTGCTCTTCTTTGTACTTTCTCAAGAATGTTGCTGTCCTTGACAATGTAAGAGGACCAAACTATTGCTGCATACTCCAAATGGGGCCTGAAATATGCCCAGTATAGTGTTTTGAAGCTGGCGTTTGTCCAGAATCTGAATGTTCTTCTTAGCTGCCCAAGGATTAGGACCTTACTAGTTTGAGATTTGATATGGCTTGAGAACTTGAGATTGCTCGCAAAAGTGACTCCCAGATCTTTTTCACTACTAGTTAGATTGAGTACTGACCTCGTCACACCCATGCAGAGGTCTATGTCCGAGTACTTATTCCTTTTTTCAAAAGTCCAATACTTGCTTCGCTTCTAAAATAAAATATGAAAATGAAGTAAGTGAAATGATAGAAACATGTGAAAGAGTTAAACAAGGAGGTATCTTATCTCCCTATTTATTCAATTAAATCATTAATGGCTTATTAATTGAATTAACTGATTAAAATATTGGAGCCTGTATAAATGGTATGAACCTTTCAGTGATTGCATACTGTGATGACATAATTATAATTTCACCATCGTTTGGTCAGTGTGAGAAACTCTTAGAAATTTGTCCTTTTTATGCAATAACATTGAAAATTAACTTCAACCCTACTAAATCAACGGCAAAATCTTCTCCTAAAACGGACATTTTGAATAAAGAGATTCGCAAGTATGAAACCTGTTCTAGAGTCACTGTGTATTGAAAAAATAGTACAAATTTATCATAAAAATAAGATTTTTTTCTTAAAACAGCTCAAAAATAGTAGAACATATCTCAGTCTATTAACTTATCTAAGCGATCATTACAAAACTTATCAGCAAAAAATAATTTCCTGTGTAAATAATTGTCTAATTTAGAAAAAAAAATATTTATAAATGTTACTTAGTTTGATACAAGAACAAAAATTTAATTAATTGAACATATTAATTGCAAAAAAAAACACGGACTTGTTGACGCGATTGCCTTTATTGATCTTTTAAAACTTTAAATGATCTTTTCAAAATTGATTTTTTTTTACATAATTAACTTTTAAAGCTAAAATTTTTTTTTCAAAAGTCCAAGTCCGGACTTTAAAAAAGTTGGATTTGACTCAGCTGATCAAATGACTCGTTACTACACTGTTAAAGCTCCAACAAAGCGTTGTCCGGTTTGTGTTTTTTACAATATTTTCAACATTACAAGTATTAATTATTGAATTTTCCAATATTCAAAGAAATAAGTAAAAGTATTGATTAAGGATTAACAAAACTATCTCCTTTAATAAAGAGAAGAGCACCAGCTCAAGATTCTACTCCACTAGCAAAAAGGTCTAATTCAAAGAAATTTTCAAGGATTCGTAATCAGTGCCAGATACGAATGTGTAATGCAAACAAGAGAAGTTAAAAATTGCTCTATGATCACTGAACCATGTGCTGTACGGTTGTGATTTTTAACATTTTAAATTTGTTTCTTTTGTTGTAACGGCACCAATCAAGCTGAGACACATTATGTACCATGTGTAAGCTGTATACTTGTGGGTCTAGCACATCAGAAAAGAATATCATTTTTCTAAAATGTGAAAAAAAATTAAAAAAAAAATTGTTTTTTTCCTCTTCCTCTATTTTATTTAATCGTAATAAAATAAATTTTAAATCAATAAAAATAAATTTTTTCTACTTTTCAATTTGACTTTGTGATCTTAAGAAAAATAAGTTGAGTAGTTAATGGAAAAAAAGCATCTAAAAAGGAGTTGACAAAATGACTGCATTTCGTCTTTTTAGGAGTATTTATCTTTATAAAAAATAATTACTTTTTTTTTTTAATCTGATGGTTTGATTTATTTAAAAAGAAAAAACTTAAATATTCCAGTTGTCAATGTCAACCAGCAACAACAGCTTAATTTTCAGTAAATTTGAATAATTTTATTCATAAAAAAAATGAGCTTTAACATTTTAATCACTTACCACACATCAAATGTAAACATAGCCTTCTTTTTGCTCGACTTACTAAAAAAAGCTCAATTTACGCAAATTTATTTGATCGATGAACAAAAGCCGATCAGCATAGAAACAAGATGTGAAATTCTAAGAAAATCATGTGCATTCATTGTTTTAAGCAGCAGGAATTATTTGAGGGATCAGTTTTGCATGGAGCTAGTCAATTTTGCCCGAGATTTAAAGAAAGAAATTTTTTCAATAAACACAAGCATTTTGTTTCGACCATTTGGAGCATTGGGCGCCATAATAGCAGGCTCTGGCAATCAACTTATCGAAATTGAAGATGAACAAACAAAAGAAATTGAATTAAACAAGCTTATAGAGAATTTGAAAAAATTAGAAAAAAATTTTATTTCTTCAAATGAACAAATTAGATCAGAATCGACCAATTACAAAGTTATATTGAAATTTTCTGATCACCAAAATTTAGATGTGCTTATTTCGTATCACCCAAAACAAGAACAAAATGCTCGCCTATTGGAAAAAGGCCTACAAGCCACAGAGCATACATTCAAATTAGAAGATTCGACTAGTCCAACTACTTGCGTAAAACATTGCCGTACTTTGATTATTGTTATGTCAGATGAATATGAAAATAGCGATGTGTGCAAAGCAGTGGTTGATTTGGCCAGGTCATTGAGAAAAATTATAATTCCCATAGCTATTAAACGAGGCTGGCGGTCAAATCACTGGCTAGGACTTGTAATTTCTGGAAAATTATTTTTTCGCGTAATTAGCCAAGAGCAAGTGCACAAAAAAGAAAGTTGGCACGAATTTTCAACAATGGATGAAATCTTATTGGAAGTGTCCAAAAGTCTTCAGTACAAACCAGATATATCTGAACGCGAAATTGCCTATAGAAATGTACTAGAGAAAAGAATTGAAGAGTGTAAGAAAAAATTGCTCAATTGGCCTCCATCTCAACGTAGAGCAAGAGTTAGAAAAGAGCTTAGACCTGTTAAAATAGTTCTAAATAAGCCGCACTTAAATGAGAATAAATTCTATCCAAATATGCATTTTACAGTTGGAAGAGCGTTTTATGTGCCAGAAACACTTTATGATAATTTTGGTGTTCCAAAGCGTCAAATATTTGACGCCATGATTTCTTATCAATGGGCAAATCAGGATTTAGTCAAAAAAGTTTTTATGAATTTGTACATTAAGCATTTGTCGATTTGGTTCGACATTTGGGGTTACATGGAAGGCTGTACTTATGATGCAATGGCTACCGCAATTGAATGCTCAAGAGTAATTGTTGTTTTTTTATCAAATAAATACCAAAGCTCAGCAAATTGTCAATTGGAATTTAGATATGCCATAGCGAGAGGTAAACCGTTCATTTTTATAATTGTAGAAGACAATGTGCTGTTGGAACCTTGGATTAAGCCCTATTTTGGTGAGAGTTATAAATTCGAGTTGAAAAGTGAACAAGATCAAGATATATTAAATGACGGCGGTGTGCCCAGACTACAAGTTATTTCTCAAGCAATAAGAGACATTGGATTTGCTCAAATGCAAAATGAAGATGAACTGTTCGAATTTTCAGATGAGACTGTTAAGCTAAAAGAAACTTTGCAAGATGCTTTGGATGAAATAGATGCCCAGAGTGGATCATCTCGTTTTAAAGAGTGCACAAGATGTAGAAAAAAATTCGATCATACTGACAATAAAATGGATTGTCTTAAGCATCAGGATTATTATTTACAGTATTGGATATGTTGTGGTCAATTGGATATCAATGCTATGGGTTGTGTAAGTACCACTCATACGCTTTTGAAGAGAGAATGGAAACAGGACGAATATTATGGCACTTTTATTTGGAGTCCACCTTAAGATAAAAAAAATTTTTTTTTTTGATAATATCTAAATGGCAAGAAAGAGCTGACATTTCTAAAGACTATAAATGTGTTTTTTTTTTCATCAAAATCTAATATGTTTTTAAATCAACATGATGGTCTCATTTATCTTAATATTTCTCAATGGACCCAATAATTTAACATAATGTGAAAAAGTTAGCTAACTTTAAAGAAAAAAATTTTAGAGCTGATTTTAAAATAGAAAATTTTTTCTTTTTTTTTTAACCTAAATAGTAACTAGCATTTTTGTAACTCAAAAAGAAAAAAAATGATTTTAACTTTACTCTTAGAGACGTGAACATGAGGATAAAGTAGTTTTGCGCATAAATAAAATAATGCAACTATTTTTTTGAGAATTTCTTCAATAAATTAAAACTTTTTTAAAGGGTAAAAAACGATAATTCCGTGTATTTTTAGCTTATATTAAATTTTTTTATTTATTCAAAAGTAAAGTAAAATATAAGAAAGCTTGTTACTGGAAGAATAACAAGGATAGTTGTTTAATAGTTTATTGCAATAATATAAATATAAAGTAATATAATATAATAATATAATGTTCTTCTTCAAAGGATTGTGCTCGTTTCTTATATATAGCGTTGACATCTGTATCTCGATAGAAATGATCAATCTTATAATAGAATTCCATTCTGATTCTAGAAGTATTGCGAGGCGTGTTAATTAATAACATATTAATAACATTAATAATATAGTCACGTATTCTATATATATGATTTAAACACGAGTTGATCATCAAGTAAGTGAGTGCTTAAAGTGTGGGTAACAAGCTTATTATTAGAAAGTATAATTGGTTCTTTTTTTTCTTACGTTATAAAGAGGTTCGTTATAACTTATAACGAGGTTCGACTGTAACTATTGCCTCTTAATGTTGTTTCTTTTTTGCAATTGCATTTCACAGTCCATGCCTCTCAAAGTCAAATGTATTTTTGCGGCACGTTCCTAAACTTCTTCTAATGCATTAACATTCATCTTTTATTTGATTTCCACACTTACACACCAAAATCCATTTTTTTTTATCCTTATTCGCTCCTTGTGGAGCAAAGGGTCTTTACTTGATTTCCACTCAAGTCGATCTTTCGCCTTCACCCTTGCTTTTCCCCATGTCATTCCCATTTCGGTGAACTCTTTCGTGATTGTTGACCTCCATGTTATTGCTGGTCTTCCTACCTTACGTCATCCTTGAGGTGTCCGTTGAAGAGCTCTTTTTGTTTTCTTTGTTTCTTTCATTCTAAGCACATGTCCAAGCCATCGCAGTCTACATTTACTCTTGCACTGCACTAATTTAATGGCTCTGAATTTTTTTTGTGTATAGTTCTGCGTTCGACAATGTCTCAGGCCAGTGAACTTTTAGAATCCTTCTTAGGCATTCAGTGTGGAAGGTGTTCAGGCATTTTCTGTCAGATACAGATATTGGCCAACACTCGCTACCGTACATCAGTGCTGCTTTTACCACAGTGTTGTACAGTTTGATGTTTGTTTTCTTGCTGTATATGGTTGATTTCCATGCTGGTCGGAGTCTAAGCAAAGGCACTCTTTGCTTTAGCAAGTCTATTCTTAATGTCTTTGTGTGTTCCCATGTTTTCACTGACAATGCTACCTAAATATGTTAATTCACTTACACGTGGTCTGACCATATAGGTATATATTTTGCTCATAAGTCATTAAATAGTCAAACTTATTATAAGTGAGCTTTAAAATTTTAATTACATAATAGCTGATAACTTTAACGGGATAAACTTTAATTAGGAATCTTATTGCTAGTTAAAGTTAAACTAGCAATCTTACTAGCAAGGTATTAATGACAATATTCTAACTAAATATTGCTTCATGCTTATATTTTAACGCTAGAAAGCTCTTAAATTTTTGAGACGATTTATAATAATAAAATATATAATTTTGTTTAAAAGTTTTATTAAACTAATTGTTCGCTTTCTAAAGTTCTAAGTATCGTACTCTTACTAGAAGAGTATAAAACTAAATTTGAACAAAATATTTATTTTTCATGTTAAGAAAATACAAAAAGTTAATTTTTTTTTAAATACAAGAAAAAAAAAAATAAATAGGATTTTTTATTTTTTAATTAGAAAAAAAAAGTCAGGATTATTAATGAGATAAATTTGCACTAGGGTAAACTAATTTAGAAAGAAACCAAAAAAATTCCAGCTGCTCTCAAATCGAGTAATTAGACACACTTTTTTTCCAATATGACTAAAATTTTCAAGTCACCATGTTAATGAGGAAAATAATTTTCAATAAGAAATTATTTTCAGCATTAGAAATTTGAAGTTTTTGTTTTTTTTGTTGAGAAAAAAAATTCAAAAATTTAATTTTCATATAAAATATGCCTTTTTAGAATAATAAACAATAAATTCAATATAGTCAAAACTTTTATAAATATTTAAATGAATTATTTTTGAAGCCACTAAAAAAAATTTTTTTTTTTTTCAAATTTTCTTAAATATTTATCTCATTTTTAAAACAAAAAGAAAAAAATCGAATAAAATACAAAAATTATAATTTCAAATAAAAAATATTCACACACTCGTTATGTTTTTTACTTGGTTACAATTTGAATCTATTCAAAGTAGATGCCAAATAAAGACACAGCCGCATAAATAGTTTCATTTTTATAGGAAACACTGGCCACATTGTCGAAATTGCTGTCCCAAAGACATCTACTTCCGTATCTAATATCTTGTCCCTTGGCATCGGTGATAACAACATGAGAGATTAGCTTGTACCTTGGCGAGGCCGAGTTTAACTGAAAGCGGGCTTCTTTCATAATTTCTTGAGAGACCAATTTGGTCAATTGTCCACACTTGCTTGGATCATAGGCCCTGTTTTTTAACAGCTCTTCTAAAATTTCGTACAATTTGGATTCTAATTTTTCCGGTTTGAATTTTTCGTGCTCTTCAGGCTCCATTCTGTACGTGTTCTGAAGTTTGATTCTCGGGTAGCCAATATCTTGACTGGACCTTCTGGAACCCTGAGACAAAGCGTGAGACATCCTTCTCGGGTAGATGGACTTTCTTGCTGTTTGCCAAATCGACTGTCGTCGCTCAAAACCTGTTTTGCTGGTTTGAGCGTCCTCCACAAACGAAATGGACGGTCTGCGCACTGCTCCTCCCTGTTTATCAGACATTCTATTGAGAAAAAAAAAATTTTTTTCTTTTAAAAAATAAGTTAAACAAGAAAATAAAAGAAAAAAATATGTGTTTGTTGATTTCAGCTCGGAATATTGATAATTAAAACCCAACGAGTTCTTCGAGCTTGCTTAAAATACACTATGGTTAAGTAATTTAATAATTCTTGTAGGTTAGCAACAAGAAATGAATTTAATTTGAGCGTTAAGGAGTATTTTTGTTTTCTTTTTTATTCTTCATATTTGTAAAGAAACAAAATCTTAATGTGTTGTTTTTGTTTGACGTTCGGCACTAATTTTCTTAATAGAAACGAAATTCAAACAAAAGACACAGAGTGTAATTATTTGGTTTAAAGCAAGTTGTTTTGTTTTTAGGCAATTGAGACAAACCTTGGCAAAATATTAAAAAAAAAATAATTGAAAAAAAAAATAATATAAAACAATTTCCAAAAATTGTAAAGTTTAATTTTTGTTTTTGATCAAAAATTTTATTAGCTCTTTTTAGATTATTTAACTTAACGAGCTTTTTTTTTTTTTATTTTTTTGTTATCAAATTTTGAAAATAATAACAATGAAAGCCTATTCAGTGCTTTAATTAATGCCAAATTAAATGAAATCTTTTATCAACAAAAAAAACTCTAACTCTAAATTTATGATATATAAAAATTTTTTCTATTTTTTTTTGTTAACGAAAATAAATTTTAATCAATAAAAAATAAAAAAAAAATTTCGTTTCCAAAATTTAAATTTATTGCTGAAATTAAATTTTCTAAATTATTGATTTTTGAGTTTATTTTAATTAATTTTGTTAGAATAATAAAATTCCAGTTACTCAGCTATTTAATCAAAAATTAGACTTAATTTCGGAGAATGATTTTAGTCAAAATTTTTCAACGAAATAAATTTCTAAAATAACTAGTTTGTTTTTTTTAATCACATGAAACCGTTCAATAAATAAGAGAAAATTGACAAGTGCTTGGTATTAAAATTAACAAGGTAGAAAACTTATTTCTTTAAAAAAAATTTTCTTTGATAATAAATTTAATTTTTAATCTGTGCATTTTAAATAAAAGAAATTTGCATTTTAAATTGAAAAAAAAAAAAAATAAACACTAACTATTTTTAGAATTTTCCGATTGAAAACTTTTACAATTTCGAAGATAAAATTTAAATACATTTAACTCTTACAGACAAATCTTGCTGGAATAGCAAAAAGTTTTTTTCAAAATATTTCAATCAATTCAAAGCTCTCACAGATTATATAAAGTGGTTATATAAAATTTGGTTTTTTCTTCGGTCTAATATTTTATTATTTTTTGATCTTGATTTAATAAAATTTTCTCATTTCAATAAAGCAAATAAAAATAAATTTTTGACTTGAATGAAAATACAACTCAATAGAAAAGTATATGAATATATGAAAAAAAAAAATTCAAAATTTGTTGTAGGCCAGCTTCGAGTTTAGATTGTTCTGAATCTTTACGAGGCATCGTGATGTAAAAGAGTACAAATTTAGCTTTAAATTTGTTTTTTTAAGAATTTCAACACTTAAAAAAAACAAGCCAGAAATTATAAAAATTTTTAATTTCATGGTGACAGCAGCCATCACATATAATTTTTTTTTCTTTTTTTTTATTCACCCTTTGTGGAACATAAGGTAATTACTTTTGATTTCCACTCAAGTCGATCTTTCGCCTTCACCCTTGCTTCTTCCCATCTCATTCTGAATTCGGTGAGTTCCTTCGTGATTTTTGACCTCTGGCCAGTGAATCTCTAGAATCCATTGTCATGCATTCGATGTGGAAGTTGTTAAGGCATTTTCTGTTATGACAGACAGTTGCTTTTGCTAGTCTATTCTTGATATCTACGTATGAATCCATGTTTATGTGAATTCACTAACACATTTGCTCATATAACATATAATTTTGCGATATTTTTTTTGTCAAATAAAAAAAAGTGAACAATAATTATTAAAGTTAAATGAAAAATTATTTCAAATTGGATTCTACTTCAAAGTATTTTTAAAATTTCTTTTTTCATTTTATTAACTTTTTATTTTACCTAATTTTGGAGTTTAATAATAAATGCCGATTAAATCATTGATAAATTGACTTTGTAATGTTTAATTGTAAAAAAAAATTTCATAATTTATGAAAAAAATTAAATTTAATTACAAAAATAAAAAAATTCGTTTCAAGCTGATCATTTACTAACTATTTAATTAATGGTTGAAGACTTGCAATTAACGGAAGCAACCCAATACATTACTCAACTAGATTCAGTCAAATGGACAAGAGGTATCACCATTGGCCAGAAAAGACGACCCGGTAGACCAAAAGTTACGGCAAATGGCTTGGAAAGACAACCCGGTAGACAAAGCAGTCAGTGATTCTAGCGGTGAAGATACTCATGAAGACTATCTAGATATACTAGTTAATCAGCAAACAAATATACAAATAAACAATACAGCAGAAATCATTTATGAAAACGAAGAGGAAGAAGAAATAAACCAAATTAAATTAAGAATTCCTGCTGGTGTAGACACAGCTCAACCCAAACGTGCGCGTGGTAGACCCAAAAAAATTGTCAACGATTTTCAAGCCACTCAATAAAAAAATAGAGCTGCTTTTAACAATAATCAAAATGATGATGATCACGTTCATGAGTCGCGCAATAAAAGAAGAAAAATATAAGTACTCATTTTTTTTATATAGTTTTTTTTTAGTTTCTTGTCTATCAAATAATTTTTTTATTTTTTAATATAATATCAAGTAAAATTTATCCTTTTAGCTAGTTCAATTAAACCTATGCCTTTTATTTTTTTCACCCAACTATAGAAAAATTAATTTCATATTTTCATGTACAGGGTTACTCTACAATTGCCAGTCTCCAGATCAGATAAGAAAAAGAATTGTTTCATGACATATTTTTAAAATTTTAAATTTTCAAAAAAAATTCTAATTTAATTAAAATAAAAAAGAAAAAAAAGGCAAATTTTTTTTATTTATTTATTTTTATTGTTAAAATGATAAATAAACTAATTTTCATTTTGTTTAATTAACATTGATTTTAATAGATTCAAACAAAAGTCGCCAATTTGTGGCATCAAAAAAGCTGGCGTATTTTCGATTTTTTTCAACGAAGTGTCAAAATAGTCATTTTTTTGATCGGCCAATAAATTATCCACCAAATCTGCATTTATCATCATATGTGAATTTTTTTGTGCAATAATACGCGCCAAATTTGATTCTACTTGATTTTTTGTCATTTTTTTTCGATTATCCCAAGACAATTCATCCGAATGAGAATTTTTAGACCAATTATTTTTCATAAGCTTTTTGACCACACCAAAATTATCGGCATAAAAAATGTTCATACATTCTAAATCGGCCAAATTTTTTTCCGTATTTGGAATAATAACAAAATTTAGAAAACCATTCGTATTTAGCACAAACTCATGAATATTTTTTACATCAAAAATATTTCTTTTTTTTTCAATAAGTGAAACTAATAAATTGAAATTTTTTAACTATTTTTTTAATAAAAATTTTAGAAAAATTTTTAATTACTTTTTATTTTTGCTTTTGAATTGTCTAAATTGTCTAATTTTCTAGAAATTATGGCCACTTGAGACTCATTGATCAGCTTAACATAGAGCACATCATCAACTGGTTCGCTTAGGACACAACTAGAACTAAATGTAGTCTCGGTACTGTCAACCAATAAATCATCAGAGGACGACTCTTCCAAATTCCATATGTTCAAATTTTGCTCATGAACCACGATTAGATTCGAGTGAGACAATTTTTGCAGCCACTTGACATTTTCACCCAGATGGCAATGTATCAGATCATCGACAAAAGAGAAACAGTTGTCCGATTCGAATTTCCACAAAGTTACTATGTAATTGAAAGACACTGCCAAATAGTCCGAGCTGTTGATGGTTAAAAATTCGACATTGTTCGGATTTGTGTCTCTGTATCCATTGGATGTGCTGTAGACCCAGTTGGACTTGGCCGTTTGAGAACTTTTGACCAAAGTCCACGACTTGAAACAGCCATCTTGACCACACGACAAAAGAATGTTTTCATTTGGCTTAAATTTAATCTTGTTTACTCGATCATACGAGTGAGGGTGACGTACCAGTGTATTCAAGTTAAATCTTAAGTGCAAAATTTTATTTTATTCATCAAATTTTCATCATTATTTCTAATTTTTTAAAAGAAATTTTTAAAAAAGTAAAATATCAAACTAAATTATGTGTCCAATATTAAAATTTTTGTTCAAGATTTAAGATTTTTTATTTCTTTTTTAATAATCATTTAAAAAAAGTTTAACAAAAAATTTTTCTTTAATATAAAAAAAGAAAAAAAAAATAGCATCAGCAAAAATTTATTTAAAATAAAAAAAGTGGAAAAAAAATTTCAAGCAGTCTTGATTTATTTTTAAATTTATATCCGTTTTATTTACAGTATAGATAGAGTTCCTAGTCATTGGTGTTTGGGTCAGGTGTTCCTACAGCCTAAAAAATAGCACTTACAACCTATAATTTAGTTATTACAACCTTTACTAAATTTTTTGTAAATCTACAATAATGCATAAATTTAAACAATAAATTTTTAATTTTAATTTGAATGCGGGGGGAGAAGCAAAAAGAATGAAAAAAAGCTTTATCGTTGGAAAATTCGCCGAGTAAAAATCGTAGGAAAAAAAAAGGAAAACCAAAAAAAAATTAATAATGAGAGATAAATTTTATTTAAAATTTTTTTTGTGTCTAATGACTAATTTTTATAGATTGTATTAATAAAATTTTCATTAAAAAAAAAAGCTAAAATGTTGCGATTAGAAAATTTTTTTGGGTTTGAAAAGTTAATTTTTTGGTTGTAGAAAGTGTTTTCTCAAAAGTAAAAAAAAACAAATAACAAATATCAAACGAACTTGTTAGTTCAAAAATATAAATTTAAAAAAATAAATTAATTTTTTTATTATCTATGTTAATCAAATTTTTCTTTTAAATAAAAATTTATTTGAGTTTTTAAATTAATCTATATTTTTTAGTTTTTGTAATAAAATAGTTTCAAAGCAAATGTACATCTTAGTCGTAACGTAGAAATTATATAAGTGTAGAATACCATACTTATGTAATATATTACATTTAATAGCTTTAATGATAATTAATAGCTTTAAAACCAGGCACAAAAACATACTTATTTGAGCTCACTGTTCTCAATCTTGATTTATTTTTTTATAAAAATTTTAAATATCCTATTTTGCAAAGAATTCAGCTATGAATTTACCCATTTGATAAGGCTTACATCTGAGCTAAGTTTTAACTAAAAAAAATTTTGGAGTCGAAACTGATTAGAGTTTGTACACGAAAATGGGAAAGAATTTTAAAATAACAAGAAAAATAATGTGGGATCAAAAAATACGAATTTTTGAAATTATTTACTTTAAAAATCAGAAAATTTAATTAATTAAAATTTTTTAATAAAAAAATGGTCTAATTTTTTGAGTTTGAATTACGAAATGTATCTAATGTTGAAATAATATGATGCAAAAAGTGTCATGTTTCAAATATATAAATAATTTTTATGTTAATATTGCAAAAATTTCCCTATTTAAAACAAATTTTTTTAGTGAAAAAGAAGGCTTTGTGAATTTTGGAACAAAAAACAAATACAAAAATTTTAAAATAATAAAATTACTTTTTTTTCTTTAGTTAAAAAATGGATCTCTGCAAAAACTATGCATATCTGCAAAATAGTATATGCATTAAAAAATCATTTAAATTTAATTGCAGAGATTTTGCGCATATTAAATTTTAGGTGATACATGTTATGTTTCAACTGATACATTTAGTAGAACCAGCTTTAGATCAAAGGAAAAAAAGTTGTTACATTTTAAAATTTTTGTATTTGTTTTTTTTGTTCAAAAAATCACAATGCGAAAAAGAACCAGTTTAATTTTAATTTGTAAAATTGAAAAAAATTTTTTTTTTAACTTTTAATTTTAAAATAATGTTTTTAGTTCCAAAAAATATCTGCGTTCAATTTTTTAATTTTTGTTTTTGAGTTTAGAGTGTAATTAATCCATTAATCTAATAATTAATTTAGTGTTGTGTGACGGCAACAAGACCGTCAAAAGTTGATGTTGGCCATTTTGATGGCAACGAGGGAAAAAAAAATTTTTCTCTAAAAAAAATGATTTTCTCTTATACTCAATTCTTTTCTCTAGCAAATTTTGATATTGAAAATTAATTAAAAGATGATAATAATGTTTGAAGTGAAGAACTGTGAAAAAGCGCTGTCTTGAAATAATTTAATAATTTTTTATTTTCTATTCTTGATAAATATTCTACTGGCTTTTATCTGTTTAATATGGCAATCTTTCATATGGCAAAAAATTTTTTTTTTTAAATTTTTTGGAAAAAGCTTATTCTTGCTTCGCTTCAATAAAAATATCATGGACTTTTATTATTAAATTATCTAAATAATTAATTTTTTTAATTAATAAATTATCTGGCTTTAGTTCTTTAATTTTTAGAGTTTAGACTGATTAAAAGCAGACTGATCAGATTAGATTTTTTTTGTTAATTTAGCAAGTAAAAAATTTTTTAGAAGTAAAAAAATTACTTGTTATTTGTAGAGTCATGAAACCAAAATTTAAGCCTGCTTTCGGGTGTCGTGACCGAGTCATCTCGCCTTTCAACTGTGGCAAGCCATGCCGAATCACTGCTAAATGCCAAGCATTCTATTTCTGTGTGAACATTTGGTCTATTCAAATTTTCTGGTGAAATATA
>VANL01001101.1:0-17715 GCA_006352455.1 Brachionus sp. 'Tiscar' | reverse complement strand
CATTATCAATTAAGACGACCGCTTTGAGGGGCATCCCTGCGAGTTATCTCGCCACGCGGTCTTACTACTACTACTACACTATTATTTGATTCTAGATTAATTTTATCGAAAATTTAAATTTTATATTTTTGGTAAAAAATAGATTGTTAAAATTTTCACATCATTCATTCGTTTTTCTTTGAAAAAAAAATTATTTTTGTAAGAATATTTTGAAAACTTTGACAAATCAATTTTCAAAATGTAGAAAAAATTTTGATTTGATTTCAAGTAAAATATTCATGTAGTAGTTGTAATAGTATCTGCGAAAAAGAAAGATTTTTTTCTCAGATTAATATGGTATTGTGAATTTCTAGAACAAAAATAACAAAAATTTTTCATTTTTTTACAAATAAAAATTTACTGAAATAAACTACATTTAAAAAAAATACTGCAACTTAGTTCAACAAACTTTGTTGCATCTTTTTTACCTAAAATAATTTTTCTGATATAAATAAAACATCAATAAGGTTTAAATTGATAATTGATTTTAATTACTTAAAAAAAAGAAAACAAATTTTTTATTTTAGGCTAAAAAGATGCAACAAAGTTTGTTGCACTAAGTTGCAGTATTTTTTTAAATGTATTTTATTTCAGTAAATTTTTATTTATAAAAAAATGAAAAATTTTTGTTATTTTTGTTCTAAAAATTCACAATACCGTTTAATATAATAAAAATAATTAATTTTAAATTTAGAAAGTGTTTTATTTTCAGATATAATCAGACAGAAACAAAAATGACAAAAAATTAAAACTAACATCACAAGCAAGAAATTTGAAACTGAAAATTTAGCTTATAATCTTTAAAAATTTAATTTTTATTCAATAAACTAGATTAAAATAAATTCTCATTTTTTTGAGTCTATTTAGCCATTTTTTCTAAAATGGGAATAATCATTTCAAATTTTGGTCGCTTATTAGCTTCTTCATTTGTACAAATTTTTATCAATTTTTTAACATGACTTGGTATTTCATTTGGAAGTTCAAGCCTAAGATTGTTTTTAGCTATCTATTAAAAATTTTAAAATAAATTTTATCTCCAAAAAAATCAAATCGATTATTACCATAATACCACATTCCATAGCCGGCAAGTTTCCAAAAGGTACTGATCGAGTGAAAATTTCCCAAAGAACAACCCCAAAACTCCACATATCTGCCATATTTTTGTTACAGTCTTCAAGTTTTTTTTGCAAAACTAAAAACAATTATCATTAGTCAAAATTTAATAAGTTAAATTTAACTAAACTAAATACTTTCAGGTGCCATCCAAGCCGGATAATAAATTTTATACTTTTCAGTAAAAGAAAATTTGCACTCAGACATATTTAATTTTGGAGTTAAGTCATCATCCAAGACAACGTTTTTACTATTTAAATCGAAATTGATACCAGATTCTAATGAGTGTAAAAATTCCATTCCTTTAGCTATGCCAATAGCTAAATTTAACACAACATTATAGCTATATTCAAAACCTAAATTATTATTCTCATGTAATACCGAGTACAAAGACCCGTAGTCAAAATATTGACTGACAATTATTAAATCAGGTAGGCAAACACATGTTCCAAATACTGGTAATATATTAACTGAATTAAAAATTCGCAACCGTTTCGATTCTTGGTTAAATATGCTGGCTATTTTCTGTGTAGACTCTTTGACTTTTAATAGTTTGATTAAAACTTCACTACCTTGCCAATATCCTTTCCATATCTGCAAAAAAATTAAGTTAATTTTAACAAAGAGACATTTTATTTTGTTACTGTGCTTGAATGGCATGAATTTATCATTTTTTCTACTGGTAATTCATCAATATTAATGGTCGATTGAATAGCAAAAGGAATCTCTTCTTAAAAGAGAGAAAAATGACTAATCACTTTTTAAAAAAAAAATTACTGCTCTTTTGTCTGCTATATCTTGAAATTGACTCTTGTCTGTAAGGGATTCTTGTTAAGTCTATTCTTAACTGTTTTACCATTTCTAAATATATAAAAAACAATTCTTAATGGAATAAATTAAGATGATCAAACCTAGAATTGTTTGTTTTAACTCATCTTGACACAAGTCTATGGCTGTTTGATTAAATCTGTTACACAAACCCAAATGAGCATTGTATCTAATAAGTTCAATAGTTAGATCATGATAACCAAAATGACATGCATAGTGCAAAGGTGTATTTCCATGAATGTTAACAGCGTTTATGTTCGCTTTGTTTTTTATTAACTTTTAATTAAAAATAAAATATGATTAACCATTTTTTTAATCAATTTACATAAAGAGCGACATTTAAGTGATTGTTTTGACAAGCATTGTGTAAAGGAGTATCTTCACCTAAAGAAAAAAATTAGCCTTTATATAGTGATAATTTAGTTGGTTACATTTATTTACACAATTAATTTTTGCCCCTTTGTTTACTAAAATTTCTACGATGTTTAAATGTCCGTCCCAGCATGCCCAATGCAATAGACTAAATCCATGATCATCTCTTTTTATTAAAGCATATTATTTGGTTTTAATTTATTTTCAATCTTACACCAAGTTAAAGTCATTATCGATACAATCAATCCAGGATTTTACCATGTAGCTGTTGCCTTCGCGAACTAAATTAAAAATTTCGTCCATTTGGAAAATTTTTATTCGGAGTAAATGAATAATAATTTGAAAATAAATTTCGCATATATTCCCTGTTAGCCATAGATAAGCTTAGTATTTATAATAAAATCAGACAAAATATATGTCTTTTAACTTTTTTTATAGATTGAAAAAAAATTCATAAAAAAAATATGCACGTATATATAGGAAATAATTTTAAATAATTAATAAATTTACTAAATCACCTTGAATTTCAATGTTCCAAGTTTAGTGACATAAATATTCAGTTATTATAAAATATTTTTTCTATTTTAATCTATTTAGTCAATTATCTGTAAAAAATCTAAAATTTTGAAATTTTGACCTATCAAAATAAAAAAATCAAATAGAAAAATTTTCACTGTCCTAAAGTTTATTACTTCTCCTTAGTTACAATACTTTATTGAATTAAATTTAAAAATTTAAGTTAATTAAATATTCTTAAAAAAAAAATTTAAATTTGTAAAATTTCAAATCAACAATTCAAAAAATTAAGAATTTAATTAATTTTTTTTTAAATTTATAAAAAATATTCAATTTAGGGTTAATCTAGTACTGACTAGTACCCTTATCATTGTTGACTGATTAAAACTTCATTCATTTAATTTAAAATTGAGAATTTCATTGAAATAAATAGAAAATAATTATTTTTTTTTAAATTAATAAAAAATTTATTTATTTATTAAAAATTTTAAAAAATCTATAAGACAGAATAATGTCAACTTTAATTTCTTATAAAGATATTTTTAAAACTTTATTAAAATTAATTATTTAATTTATCACTCTTAAAAACTGGAAATTTAAGGAAAGAGTTTGAAAATGAAACTCATTCTAAAGCTTAATTGAAAATGAATAAAATATTTAGGGTAATGAAACTATAAGATTACGACCTTAGTCGCATTTTTATTCTTCGATTATAAAGATAAATTATCTGTTAACTATTTTAACCCTTACATTAAAAATTAAAGAATACAACCAAAGGTTGAATTAGGAAATTATGACTCTTTAGATTAGATGAAAAATATTCAAATTTGAAGATAACTTTTATGTATATTTTCTGTGTTTTACATAGATAAGCATAGCTATTTTATTTATTTTAATAAATAAATAAAAATTGTTGAATATTTTTCATTTATTTTATCTAGTATTTTTAAAGTGACAATTTAACACTCCTAAATTTTATCATTGAATAATAAAATTTAACATTTAGAAAAGATTAAATATCTTAAAATTTTTGATAACATTTTGAAAAAAAATCACAAACTGCTTTAGTATCAATCCCGTAATTTGTCTTAATAAATTTTTGTTTAAAATATGACGTGATATTTTAATTTTATTATTTGAATAAAAATATTATCTTATAATTAATTTCAAACAAACAGCAAAGTAGTCTAACTTTAACAACAATTCTAGTCTTTAACTGATAAAATTTAATAGTTTAAAGAGAGTTTAATTTGGTCCTTTTTTAATTGAAAAATGAAAACAAAGTTTGATTTTTTTGATTATTTCATATTTATTTTAATCCTTTTAATTACAATATTTATTGGTCTTTTTTTTGGTCTCCATCTAAATGATAAGTTAAAACATTTGTGTCAAAAATATTTCAAAAAAAATGTTATTCGTTCTGAACAAAATAGTGGAAGTAAGACAATGGAATATTTGACAGCAAATAAGTCCATGTCCGCTTTTCCGATTGCTTTGTCACTTCTTTCAACATTTTTTTCTTCATCCAGTTTACTTGGTTTTCCAGCTGAAGTCTATCAATATGGCATTCAATATTGGATGGTCATCATTGGTGTCTCTTTTGCACCTTTAATAGGAGGTAAATAACCTTTAATTTTAATTGATTTATTTAGAAAAAATTCATATTTTATTGACTAAAAATTAATTTTTTCATTTGATTAAGCTTTTTTAACGGGGCCTTTTTTTGAAAATTTAAAAATTGTCAGTGTTTTTGAGTATCTAAAAATGCGATATAACTCTGAATATGCTCGATTATTGGGTGTAACTTTGTATCTAATACGAACACTAATAGCCATGGGCATAGTTATTTATGGCCCAGCCACAGCACTAAGTTCAGTAACAGACATATCAAGTGAAATTTCTATTTTACTCATAGGGCTAATTGCTACTTTTTATACAGTAATTTTTTTATTTAATTAAATGATAAAAAATGTTAACATTTTTTAAAATTAAAAGACCATTGGAGGTATTAAAGCAGTAATTTGGACTGACGTATTTCAAACAGCTATTATGTTTGCGGGTGTTATTGCAGTTATAATAAAAGGAGTTTATGATGTAGGAGGGCTTTCAAATTTATGGAAAATTTGTTCTCAAGGAGAAAGGCTGAATTTTTTTGTTATCGATCCGAATCCGTTGATCAGACAGTCATTTTGGTCATTAGTAATTGGTAGTTTTGTTGCATGGATAAGCTCTTATGGTATTGATCAACAAATGGTCCAAAGATATGCAGCTGCCAAAAATAGACGAACTGCACAATCAGCCATTCTTCTAAACATTCCAGGAGTGATTATCTTAATAAGTTTGTGCTGTTTTACTGGTCTGGTTCTGTATGCTAATTTAAGTGGATGTGATCCATTGAGTGATAGCGCTAGCAATGTGAAAAATCCTAATCAATTGGTACCTTTTTTTGTAATGCAGAAATTTAGCAATATAATTTTTATACCGGGATTATTTTTGTCAAGCATATTTTGTGCATCACTTAGCTCGGTTAGTTCAGCATTGAACAGTATGTCTGCTTGCATTTGGCGTGACTATCTTATGAGAGTCAAATATTTCAGCAATTTTAATGATTCAAAAAGTAGTTTGACCACAAAAATAATTGCTCTTGTGTGTGGATTGATCTGTACTGGTATGGGATTCTTAATATCAACACTAGGAACCAATTTAGCCCAAATAAGTGGGACCATAAATGGTTCACTCCAAGCACCCATTATCGGGATTTTTTTTCTATCAAGTCTCTTTCCATTTAATAACATTTTTGGTCTGTATGCAGGAGCTTTAAGTGGTTTTCTGGTCGGATGTTGGCTAAGCCTTGGATCGTTTTTGACAAAGCCAAGTTATCCCAAGCCTCCAGTCTCAGTTCTTAATTGCACTGATATCTCAACGAGATCTGATCTCCAAGCAACAAATTTGAACGGATTTAATCAAATTTACTCTGTTTCTTATATGTGGTTGAGTCCTATTGGTGTCTTGTTTACAATCTTAATCGGAATTTTAGTAAGTTATGTGACTAACAAGGTGTTTAGACTTAAGAATGATGTTGATGATAAATTAATTATTTATAGAGCTTTAAAAAAAAAATTTTATAGTAACAAAAATTTTGAACTTAATAAATTATAAATATGAAAAAAATACCTTTTAAAATTTATTGTATTAAACTATGAATAAATTTTTACTAAATGAAATCAAATGTTTGTTTTAAGAAGGCTAAAATTTTCAACTGCACCAGATTTGAATCAAAAATTTAAAACACTTTTCGGAAAATTCAATTTTTTTTTACACTTATTTTTACTTATAAATTTATCTTTTTTATTTTTGATGCTTTTATTCAATCGCTAGGCTGATAAGAAATACTCTGATCTATTCTGAGCTGCCTGGGGTATTCCCTAAACTATTTAAATAAATAAATAAAGGCTATAATTTTGAAAAAAAAATTCAATAAAATTTTTAAGTGATTTTATTTTTAAACAGTAACCAAAACAATTAATTGGAAGCATTTAAACTGCTTTAATTATGTAAATAAATTTAAAAAAAAGTAAAATGTTTTTTTTTTTTTAATTTTAAATTTATAATTCATCATGTCGAAAGCTAATTTCTGTTGCAAAAGGCTTTTGATTGTTCTTTTGTTACCTGTTCTGTTAAATTTTATTCAATCAACTTATGGACTAAAATGCTATTTATGTAGCGGTTGCAATACTGCTGAGACATTAGTTGACTGTCCAAGCGGACAAAATTATTGCATTGTATTTTTATTTATGCTTTTTTATTATTAATTATTTAATTTTTTAGAAAACTTTTCAAATAATTTCATATGTATTGACTGTGAATCGAGCATGTTCTGCAACATGTGAAGAAAAAAAAGCTCCTGTAATATTTGGGAACGGTGGAGGGCTATCTTGTTGCCTTACTGATGGATGCAATTTTGGTTCTTTTCTTAAGCATTCAAAATTTGCGTATATAATTACTCTCTTATCTTGTTTTTTTTTAGGTTTTCTATTTTAAACTAACTTATAATTTTATTAATTTTTTTTGATCTTTTCAAAAATAAAATATTAAACTTCTTAAAATCTTTTATTAGTTGAGCAGTGTAAATTAAGGAAAGAACATTTATAGATAAATAATTTTATTTACGGTAAATTTTAGATTCAATACATTATTTTAAAATTAGAAACTTTTTTAATTAGAATCTTTAAAAATTAAATAAATACATTGTTGAAATTAAACAATTATCTTGAATATTGTTTAGGCATTTTTTAAATAAAAAATTTATCATTCTGTTACAAATAAAATACATTTTTGATCAATTTTTTAAAATTTTCAAAATTTAATGAAAACAAATAAAAAAAATTTTATTTTTAAACAGTAACCAAAACAATTAATTGGAAGCATTTAAACTGCTTTAATTATGTAAATAAATTTAAAAAAAAGTAAAATGTTTTTTTTTTTTTAATTTTAAATTTATAATTCATCATGTCGAAAGCTAATTTCTGTTGCAAAAGGCTTTTGATTGTTCTTTTGTTACCTGTTCTGTTAAATTTTATTCAATCAACTAATGGACTAAAATGCTATGTTTGTAATGGTTGCAGTACCGCTAGTAACCTGATTGAATGTGAAGCCAATCAAAAATTCTGCAAAGTGATATTTTTAGTAACAATTTTTTAAAAATTTTATCTTTTATTCTAGAAAACTTATGGTTATCTGACATGGAATCTTAATATAGCTCGCATTTGCACTTCAACATGCACAGAAACAAATTTTCCGGTTATTTTTGGAAATGGAGGTATTGTCACATGCTGCAATACTGATGGATGCAACTCAAGCTTTAGATTAAAATCATCAAAATTAACTCTTATTTTATTTATTTACTTTTTAATTTAACTGTTATTTTAAAATTATTTTAAATAAATTTAAAAAAAAACATTTATCTAAAATAAAGTTTATTTTAATTTTTTTCAAAAAAAAAAAGATTAAAAATTAAATAAAAATACTCAAAATTTGAATTTATAAAAAGAATTTTACTCATGGAAGATAAGATTACTGAAAAGGTAAATAATATTCCGGAATGTTACTGTTTATTTTATAGCTTATCAAGAGCGGTATATTCGACATTTTTGAATTCACCGGCTTTTGATGATGACATTTTTATAGATTTTAAAAAATAAATTATTGAAATTAATATAAGAATTACACAAAAAATAAATAAAATAATTTTAAAAACACTATAAACTGCTGTGTTTTTTTCATTTGATGTCTCGAAACTTGTCAATTTGCTTTCTGAGTCAGCTAAACATATTGGAGGATCACTTTTGTCACAATTACAGCATGCAATACTCGTTTTTTTCTCATTTTTAGCCTCAGTACAACAAGGTTTACAACTGAAGTTTTTCAAATCCAAAGCTAATGAATTTAAACATTTTGTACAACTATTGGGACTTGAAATGCACTGTGAACATATTGTTGTATTACATAGAGAGCACAATCCCTCTTCTTTGTCAAAATAAGTGCCTTCAGCACAATTACTTTCACATTCATTATCTTTCAATGAAAATCCAACATTGCATGTAACACATGATTTCTTGCCACCGGAAGTACAAGTTTCACACGAGGGATGACATGCTTTGCACGCCTCTTCTTCCTGGTAATAATTGACCGGACAGTGATCTAAACATTTAGAACCAAACAGAACTTTATTTTCTGAACAAGACAAACAATAAGTCGAATTAGTACATTTTTCACATGGATATGAACATTTAATGCAATCACTATTTTCTTGATAGAATCCTGGCTCACAAGTCTTTATGCATTTATTACCAAATAAATGGTAATGGTTTTTGCATTTAGAACATTCTGTTTTGCTAGAACATGTCATACAACTATCTGGACATTTCCCAATAAGATTAACAAAACCTCTATTTGTCTTTAATATTTGTTTAAAGTAGCCTTCGGAAGCATTTTGAAGACAGTTTCCACCAAATAAATAACTTAAAAAAATTTCATATTTTTTTTCCAAATTATCTTATAATTATTTTAATTTCTTACTATCCATTTTTGCATATTTTGCATTGTCCTGTTACATTATTACTACATTGCTGACAATTTTTGTCGAAACATTCACCTTCCAAAAGAATAACAGGTTCACATTTTTTCATTTCATTGAGTTTGAAGCCATCAATGCACTTAAGACAATCACTTGAATTAGAGCTACATGTTTGACAGCTATCACTACACTTGAAACATTTTTGTAGTGTTTCATTTAAATAGTATCCTTTTTCGCACATGCTTACACATTGACCATACTTCAAAAATGGCCTACGTGGATCACTACAACTCAAACAGGAATCCTCTGTGTTTGAACTGCATTCACTACAAGTAATGTCACAGCGTCTGCATTCAGACGCTGAATCATTAAAATATTCACCAACATTACATTCGTTATTTTTTTTGTTCAAAACACAAAAATTATTCTTAAAAACAAGACTGTATTTTTGGAGATTCAAATTTTTACACGAAAGGCAATTAAGAGGACTAAACTCACAAGTTTCACATTTTTGGTCACACTTTTCACATTGATTATTTTGGTCTAAATTAAAAAATTATCTAAATAATTATTCTCCAAATGAAGCATTTAGGCATTATACTTTTGAAATAGCCATTAGGACATAATTGACTGCATTGGCTGTCATCAGGATTAAATACTAAGCCAGATAAGCATTGCGTACAGTTCATATTTGATGGTCCAGAACATTCTGAACAACTTGGATGGCATTTAAGACATTTTTTTGTGTCGTAGTCGGCATATAAACCACTTGGACAGTATGAGACACATTTTTGTTTGGAGTAGTCATTTACATAAGTTAAATGAGCACACACTTGACAGTCATCTGCTGTCGGACCGCAGGGTAGTCCACTTGACAGACATTCATAATGACACTATTAAGAGAAATTTTAATTTTTTTAGCATGTAATGTAAGCAAGCGAATTAAAAGCAAAATTTAAAAATTAAGCAAAAATTTTATTTCTCAAAATTTATTTTAAATTAAACTTCGTTTTATTAATATAAAAAAAAATATAATCGCTGTTTGGCATTTTACATTTAAAAATAATTAGAAAAAATAAAATATTTTTTAAATAAATAATCGAACAATTTCCTATTATTCAGTTTTAAAGTATCCGAGAGTTTATTGCTCTTATTAGCACCACTAGTTTGTTCTAACGATTCCGTTGACGAGTTAAAAGACTAAAATTTGAGCTTTGAGGTAGAAAATATCATTTGAAAAAATTTTACATTTTAAAATTAGATTTTGAGAGCACTCAAGGCCGTTTTAATTTAAAAAAAATATACTTTAAGCTCTTGAGTAGACCCATTTGTTTTGAAAAAATAAAAAAATTGCTTAATTTTCAAAAAAAAAATACAAGCATTTAACAAAAAAAAAGTTGATTAATTAATTAAATAATATATATTAAATTTATTATTAAAATAAATAAAATTTTATTAGATATTATCAGCGTTGGATTAGCAGTGTTTTTTAAATATTGAAAGCGTTTGTAATTATTTAGAAAACTTACAGTGGCTTGATCGGCATTAATGTATTTATCATAGTCACATGGCTTGTCTTTAGTGCCATGGATCACCAATTCATAATCATTTAATTCAACTAAATTGCAAATAATTTTTTATCTCAAAAAATATTGTGCTTTTTTTTTCAAATTTTATACCTTGAGATCGGTCACTTGATCCGATGGTGAGAGTCCAATCACCTTTTGGAAATTCACCCCAAGTATGAAGGCTCATAAACGACCATTTTCTAAATCCATCCTGACTCATGTCTCTTGGTCGTTGCTTAAAAAAAATATTATCCAACATTGTTATTCATACATTATATTTATTAATATAATTTAATTTCTCAAAAATTTATAAATTAATATTTTTTTAAGAAAATGTGTAAAATAATTTATACTTATATTAATCAAAGTTTTTTAGGTTTAAAAAGTTCTTAAAAATGCCTTTAATGGAAATTTTTTTTTTTCTAAAACATTTAATTTTGCTACCAAAACTTTTTCAGTGGCTTTTTTTAAAAATTAGATTGAAAGCATACTGGTAAAATTTGAGTCCTTGTTCCCATTGGTGAAGTGAGATAAATTTCTAAAAGACCCCGTTGCTGTGCTCGTACACTAACAATTATTTCAACTTGTTCAATAAAATTAACTTCATTAATTGTTCCATGACAGGCATCAGTAGTCAAAACAGCTTCAATAATGTGAGACTTCTGAACTGTTTTTACTTGAAAATTTGAATTCTGGATGGAACAAGAGACCATTTGCGGTACATTAGCCCAATTTTTGGCTACTTCTACCATACGGCCAGCGTCCATGAGTCCAAAGCCATATCTAGAGCTGACCAACAAACCGCGTTTATTCTGAATGTAATTGTTAGACTTGATAGCTTTGGGCCTTGAAGTCAAAACCGTAATAAACATTACATCTCTCCATGTAAGCTTTGGATTGGCTTCTAGAGCCAAAGCAATAATTCCAGCAGCAATAGGTGCTGCAGCCGAAGTGCCTGTGTGTTTGGCAGTGCATTTATGTCTTATATCGGTTGTTATTATTTCTTTCTCACCAGCCCTCTCGTCACCACTGCTGTAAGTAGTGGCCAGTGTTGAAGCACATTCTTCCAAATACCATGGTTTTTCGCTTCGCTCAGAAGTGCTACTAATTGACAAAGTGTATATGCTATTGGCATAGCCATCGCATGAACAAGAGTCTTGAAATCTTCCACCATTTCCAGATGCCCAAACAAATATTGAGCCTAGTCCTCCTCGGCCGGTCTTCACTCCTTCTAAAAAAGCACGCCTGGCCAAAGGCCCAGGTCCATCGACCACCTCTCCATTGTCATCCGGGCCCCAACTTGCAGAATATATGGATATATGATCCGCGTTAAAACTTAAAGAACTGGCCTCCACCGAATCAGTCACATCACCGTCCAACATTTTAATACCACCAATACCTGCATTAAATGCAATACCAACTGAGCAAATGCTATTATTGGCTACTGCAGCTACTTCGCCAGCACATCTAGTGCCATGTTTATTTTCGTTGGTTTGTTCATACCTTGGCATTGGATCATCATCATGATTGTTTATATCAGTGCTTGCTCTAGGATCATAATTTTGGTGTATATCCGGATGGTCCCATTCAAGACCATCGTCCAAAAATGTTACTGATACACCTCTACCTGAGAATCCTTGAGACCAGGCTCCAGTTACATTCATGTCAAATAAAGACGGATCTTTATCATGACGATTTAGGTACCACATATCGCTCCAAAACGGGTCCTCGTTTGGATTTTTGTCAACTGAACGGCTTAGTTTTTCTATATGCATTTCAAGAGGAAGTTCGATAAAATCTCGTTTGCGTCTGCTAAGAATTTTTTCGCGCTCGAAAAGCTCTACTTTCGGATGAGAGATTATTTTTTTCTTAATTTTGTTCAGATCGCGAGCCGATCGCTTTGAGATTCGTTGATGGTCGGCTTCGACCATGTATACACCGTTCAATGAGCCGACTTTGCGCAATATTCGAAAACCGGTATCTTTGAGCAGTTTGTTTGCCTCGTTTTGGTCGTTTGTGTTCATTTGAAGCAGATAATGTTTAGATAATTTTACATTTTGGTTTTGATTAGATAGTAGAATAAAATTTAGAAATAAAATTGATAAAAAAAGTCTCATTTTATTTTCAAAAATTTAGTTTAATTAACTCGACTCGGCGTGCTTAATAATAAGACATAAATCCTTTCATACTTGAGTTAAATCTAAAAAAAAAAAATTTATTTTTTTTCACATTCAAAGCTTATAATTGAATTATAAATTTAGCCAAGTGGTTTTTGTTTTTCTCTCTCACTCAAAGATTGATTTAATGAATAGAATAGTGATGACGAATATGAATTTTCAAAATTATGAATTAAGACAAAATGCAATATATTTTGTTTTTGAAAGAAAAAAATTTATCGGTTGCAAATAGACTGCAATTTTGTTTCAAATAAAACTTGAATTTTCATCAAACAAAATTAATGATAAGTCGATTTATATTGAAGAAAAATTTAATAAAAATGAATATTCGTGAATAATTAGCTTTTTTATTTAAATTTTATGGCTTTATTTTCAGGTCGATGTCCTAAAAAATACCGATGCTGAAAATTGACCCGGTTAATAATTTAAATGTATTTGGAAAATAAAATAATTTTTATTCTTATTATTTTTTTAAAAGTTTGTCTAAATTCGAAGCCAATTAAAAAAATATATCTTAAGTTCACTAGATTTCAATTTTTTAGAGCTTTTTATTCTTTTACATATAATTTTATTTAAGCTCTAAATATTTATTTACGAAACATAAAGCAAGAATTAATGCTATTAAAATTCAATTCACTGTTATATTTAGCTTATGTTTTAAAAATTTGTTAAATAATACCCTTCACCTTAAGCTAGAAATTTGCATCAAATTATCCATAAACTTGAAAGAAAAAATGAACTAAGCTGCTAAAATTAAATTTAGCTCAAATGAATAAACAAAATAATAAATATCTTTAAAAACAAGGAAAGCCTACCGGTCTAGTTATGTTTTCAAATTATCTTGTTTATAAATCCTTGTTGAGATATAATAAAATGAATTAACAAAACATATTTTTTAATATAACATATTTTTAATTATTTCTTAGCATAATTAAATCTTTAAAAATACATACTAAAATAGTATTTTTTATAAGTAATTAATCTTCTCTTTTTTTAAGCCAGATTTAAGTTTTAAAAATTAAAATTTATGCTTTACAGGTGTTTGAATAGCTTTAAAATAATATTTAAAAAAAATTAAAATTATTAGTTTCTCTAATGTTAAATTTCATTTGATCGATTCTTTTAACTTAATTGTCATATGCTCTTTTATACTATTGTGAAAAAATTCTGTTTCCAATGTTTTAAATTAAATTAAAACTTTTAATTATATCACATAAAAATTGCAGAATATTTAAATAAATTCAATATAAAGTTCGCGCGATGCAAAACTTCCACACTTTCTCCAGATATGGATTTCGACCTCATTTTTGGATTCTACGTATATGAAAATCTAGGTTTAGCTAAATTTTTTTTTTTGGCTAGGGGAGTCTGAATCTTTACAGCCTTATATAAAGTATATCTTATTTAAGCTTTTTTATCTCAGAATTTAATCAATCGAATCTACTCGATCGAAACATTTTCTGATAGGGAATTAAATGCTCTATATTCTGAGCTGGTTATCTTGAAAAAAAAAATTGAAAAATTTTTTTGGAAAAAAATCGGAAAAATTTTGACATTTTTTAAGTTTTTCGGGATCTACTTTTTTGCAAACCCCTTAACCTATATATTTTTATACAAATTCTGAAACTAGACAAAATTTTGAACAAAATGATGATTTTACTTTTTTTTTTTATTTATTTAGTTTAAAAATTTTTATAATCTCAAAAAGAGTGCATTTTTTGAAAAAAAAAATTTTTGAAAATTTTTCAATTATTACTCAAAAAAAATACATTCAATTGATTTTAGCAATGAATTTGTTATTTTTAAATGTTGTTGATGAGTTGCCTTAGATCCTTTATAATAAGCATCAACTGGCCTCCAAAAATGAGGTCGAAATCCATATCTAGAGATAGTGTGGAAGTTTTGCATCGCGCTAACTTTACCACATAAATTTAGGTCTTAATTATTATCGAAGAGAATACATAAACTGATAAAGATTTAGATTTAGACCCAGAACCAAAATATATAACATTAAAAAAAAAAGAAGATGAAATGAATAAATATATTTCCTATTTTGTACAATTTGATAGTGTTCACTATAGTAAAATTAACCAAATTAGGGAACTTTTTAAATCTTGTGAGCTTTTGGCCTAAAAAATATTTTAAACCATCTAAAATTACTTTTTTCCTGACATAATCGAGCTTTGACTGTAATTTTATTTTAAATCATCTAAAATTATAAGCTATTTTATAATTGAAGATTAAAATTTGTTGATGACCAGAAACAATACCATTAAGTTCAAAATTTAACACCAAAAATCGGTTAATTTATTTTCAATTTTTTCCTCAAATTTTTGAATTTGCAGAAAACATTTAAAAATTGCATTTTTTTTACACGATTATTTACAGAAGTAAATAAATCTGCACTGAGTCTAATAACTACTCAAAATGCATTTTAGTGCATTATTAAGAATCCAATGACTTCATAGAATCTTTTTCTCTTCTTTTGCAATCGCTTTATCGAGCCAACTCCATAAATTTTAAGTGCAATTCACATCTGGAAAAAAGGCCAAAAAAAGACTGTAAAATTTTCACTAGTAACCATTTCTTCACTATTGGAGCATTGACTTGCTAGAAATGAAAGCCTCATCCTGTCTCATTCAATCTAACATATTATTGACATGAATAAACATCCAAGGACAATTTTTCTTTCTAGCATTTTTTAAGATATCCTTCAAACAATCTTCGTCTTAGCAGAGAACTTGATACTTTTCTTTTTTTTGACAGTTTCCAGTATAATTAAAATTAATTTTAAAAAAAAGCTAGATGTTGTTTTTTTATTTTTAAAAATAGTACTTGCTTCAGAAAATGAACTTTTTTAAAATTTAAATTTTAGTATATTAAGAATTGAATAATTTAAAAGTTATGGATCGAATTAAATAAATTATTTATTTTTGGACAGATGAGGAAAAAAAAAATTTAAATTAAATCGATTCAATTATTTTTAAAACAAAAAAACATAACTAGTCTATTAACAAATTATTTAATTTATAGCAAAATTTTAAAATCAAAACCACCAAGCTTGATTTTTGAACATTAAAAAATATTATTCTTCATCAGTTTCGATGTACTCCAAATCCGAATCTGAATACAATTGATCTAATTTTTTAAAAAAACACTTTCCATGACCACATCCAGTTCCAATTGAATAGCAAGAGGCTATTTGCGTATTTTTCAGACTAATGTTTCCTTTGTTCAAGTCCAAGCCATGACCATGACCAAAACCACTTTTTGTCAAATTTGTATCTGAAGCCGGCTTAACACTTTCCATAGTCAATTTTATTTCAAATTTGTTTATTAAATCAAAATAGAGCTTAAGAAAAAATTAAAATATTTAAAAATATTTCATGTACAAAATAGAGGAAATTTAAATTATAATTCACGTGATATTTAGAAAAATTTATATTGTTTTACTTGAATTAAATCGCAAAAGAAGGGCATGTCTTAATAAAAAAAAGGATTGTTTTGACATTCCTAAATGAGCTAAATTTTTTAGTTACATCAAAATTTATGTAATTCAACACTGACTAAAAAAAGTGTCTTAGAAAAAACAGTTAAATTTTTTGTTAACTGAAATATTTTATTTAAAAAAATTTAATTTAATGTCTTAAATAATTAACAAAAAATTTAGTCTTCTGCTTCATTTTGTTCATCGCCTCGATCTTCTGATGCGTCATCTAGACAAAATAAAATTTTAATTTTTTTTATTTCTTCAAATAATTAATTACTATCATTATTTCCATTTTCTATATTATCATCTAGATTTCCATCATTACCTGCATTAGATTCGCTGCTTTTTTCGTCATCTTTATCTATTAAATCTTCTGGCGACGGCTCAAGCATGTTAGATAGTTGTTGTGTTTTCTGAGCAATCCATTTGCTGGTGATTACTGGTGGAGCATCTTCGTCAGCACCATCTTCCAAAGGCTATAAATTCGCAATACCATTGAGTTTATTATTTTATTTTATTTTATTTTATTTACTTGAGCTGATGTAAGATATTCTCCGATTTGTTCACAACCAAGGTCAAAGACATATTTGCCATTACCTCTAGGCTAAAGTTTAAAAAAATTAAATTTCAATTCAAATTTTAAAACTAAAAGATAAAATTCTTTTAGTAAAATATTACATAATTTTCTTTGAATTTTCCGACATATTTATGATTTTTGTGTATAATTTCTCCATGTCCAGTCATTTTTCCTTTTTTCCAAAGACCTACATATTTACTTCCTGTTTCGGCATAAAAATAAGATCCTTGACCGTGGCGTAAGTCCTGTTTCCATTCTCCTTCATATCTGTCACCATTTGAATAGTGATATACACCATAGCCCTCTCTCAAATCATCAACCCAAGAACCTTCATACTTCGATCCATCTAAATAGAAAAAAGTTCCTTGGCCATGTTTTTTGTTCTTGACATATTCGCCGATGTATCGGCATCCATTTTTGAACTTGTAGGTTCCTTGACCATGTCGTTTGCCATGTTGGTAATAGCCTTCATATGAGTCTCTATTTGGTAAGGCAGCTTTACCGTAGCCGTGTCTTTCTTTTTCTTCATTTCTCTCACCTTCATATTCCTATTCAAAATTTTATAAGTTTAAAAGAAAAAAGATCAGTAAAAATCTTACTCCAATGTATACTCCGGATTCCTCTTCTAATTCTTCTTCTTCCTCGTAATCGGACATTTTTTGGGTTAATTTTAGCAAAAAATCTTTAAGTTTAAAACTTAGATTGGATTTTAGTTTTTGTTAAAGGTTTGAATATAGTTTTAATCAAAAAATAAAATAAATTTGTTGTGAAGTTGTAACCTTGGATACTAAAAAACCACGATAGAAGAAGAAATTTTGTTAACATTTTAGCTTCAATCAAAGGTAACAAAAAAGTCTTATAAAAAATAAAATTTTCAAACTAAATAAAAAATTTTATTGATGCATCAATATAATACAAAAAATAGATTAAAGCAAATTTAGTTGTTTCTTTTACCAAAG